>JAQZBX010087418.1:0-12868 GCA_029593785.1 Cabassous unicinctus
AAATAAAAAAATACCATTTACAATAGTAACTAAAAGAATCAAATATCAGGAATAAATTTTACTGAAGATACAAAGGACTCATATACAGAAAACTACACAACACTGATAAAGGAAATGAAAGAAGTCTTTAAAAAATTGAAGAATACTCCCTGTTCATGGATAGGAAGACTAAACATCATCAAGATGTCTCTCCTACCGAAAGTAATCTACAGATTTAATGAAATCCCAATAAAAATCAACACTATATTTTTAAAGTGTTGGAAAAACTAACTACAAAATTTATTTGGAAGTGTAAGAGGCCCTGAATCAGCAAAGATATTGAAAAAGAAAAATGAAGTTGGTGGTATCACACTATCTGACTTTAAAACATACTACAAATCTACAGTGGTCAAAACTGCATGGTATTTGTGCAAAGGTAGACATACTGGCCAATGGAACTGAATTGAGAGTTCTGATATAGATCCTCACATATACAGTCATCTGATATTTGGCAAGGCCACCAAGCCCACTCAGTTGGGAGAGAAAGGTCTCTTTAACAAGTGGTACTTGCAGAACTGGATATCCATATCCAAAAGAATGAGAGAGGAGCACCATCTCCCACCTTATACAAAAATCAACTCAAGATGGTCAAAGATCTGAATATAAGAGTCAAGACCATAAAGACCTTGGAAGTTAATGTGGGGAAACATCTCCAGGACCCTGTAATAGGAAATGGATTCATGAACTTCACACACAAAGCACAAGCAGAAAAAGAAAAAATAGATAAATGGGATCTTCTCAAAATGAAAAACTTTTGCACATCAAAGGACATTATCAAGAAAATAAAAGGCATTCTACCCAATGGAAGAAAATATTTGGCAACCATATATCTGATAGGAGCCTAATATCCTACATATATAAAGAAATCCTACACATTGAAAATAAAAAGACAAACAACCCATTTAAAAAAAATGGGTATGTTACCTGAAAAGACACTTCTCCAAAGAAGAAACACAAATGGCTAAAAAGCACATGAAAAGATGCTCGACATCACTAGCTAATAGGAAATGCAAATCAAAACTACAATGAGATACCATCTTACACCCATTAGAATGGTTGCTATTAGAAAAACAGCACACTATAAGTGTTGGAGAGGATATGTAGGAATGGGAACCCTCATCCACTGTTTTTGGGATTGTGGAATGATCCAGCCATTGTGGAGGATAGTTTGGTGGTTCATCAAAATAGTAATTATACATCTCCCATATGATCCAGTGAGTCCACTGCTTGGTGTATACTCAGAAGAATTGAAAGCAAACACACAAACAGATATATGCACACCCATGTTCATAGTGGCATTATTCACTATTGCCAAAAGTTGGATTCAACCCAGGTCCCCATCAACAGATGAATGGATAAACAAATGTGGTACATACAATACAATGGAATATTACTCAGCTATAAGAAGGAATAAAATGCTAACACAAGGGATAACATAGATGAATCTTGAAGAACTTATGTTGAGTGAAGCCAGCCAGGCATTGAAGGATGAACAGTACATGACTTCTCAGATATAAATTAAGGAATTTGAGTAGGCTCAGAGAGCTATTGCCTGAAAAATAGGTTCAAAAGAAAGAGAAAGGGAAGAGGAGGTTGTGAGCCATCACCCATATGGACGGAATCTATGGTAAAGTGAAAAAGTGTTGTTGCATATTGAAGAGATAGGACAGGAGGTTAGTGATATTATTGGTTTGGGTGGTACAGGGTTGACAGTTGGGTAGATTGGGAAGGGTGGTTTAGAAGACCCAGGATACTGGGTGGAGAGTTGGGAGAGTGAGTAGTTGAACACTTAGGATTTGTTGGTATGAGGTTGAAAATACAGAGGTGTGAATGCTGTTATTGCAATATGACAAGGAAGGGTCACTGGCTTAGTGTGTTGTTTGGGGGGCATTTGGGATGGGGTGCACTTGTAGCAAGCTTCTAGGGAGTGTGTGAGTGTTCATTCTGTCATAATGTGTTGTATCAGTGGGTGGAGACCCACATAATGAGTGGGAAGGTGTTGGACTCCCATCTTTGAGAGGACCAATTCATTCAGAAAGAGACAGGAGGTGGTCTCTCAAGAACAAGCATTGTTCCTAATATGGGAGGACAAACCAGTGTGTGAAGACCTCTTGCTGCATGTAACTATGAATCTTGACATCCAACGAGCCAAGCCAGGGGGTCATTGTGGGCCCTGGGGGGATGGAGAGGGAGGAATAGAATAGATCAAATGGGGTATTTAATGGTCAGTGGAAATGGTCTTCATTACCTTACATTGATGGACACAGGACATGGTAGTTATCATCAAAATTTTCAAAAGCATGCAGTCTAAAATGTAAACTATACTGGAAACCATTGACAATGTTTAGTAGCTAAGTTTCACTATTTGTATATCTAACAATGCTACCATCCACATATAAAAAGGTATTAATATGGTGGGGAGAAAAGGGGGAGGAGGTTGGGTATATGAGAGAATATTGTATTCTGTGTGTGAACTTGCTGTGACCTAAAATTTATTTGAAAACAAAATGAAAACAATGAGACACTGGGGAATGAGAGGGTAAGGTGCCACCATGCATACTGGGCACCAGATATTGCAGGGATAAAAGGCAAAATATCAAAAAAAAATTTAATTTTTTTATATTTTTCATTTTTTAAGTATCTCAATCTTTTAATTTCATTTTAATTCCAATTTTTTAAAGTTTTCAGGTATTTTATCTCTTACATTTAATCTTATCATTATTATTTCATTTTCCTATTAAGAGTATTTGGCTATTATATTGGCTTCATCATTAAAGAAACTTTGGATCACAGAAGGGTTACAACTGTGGTGGGAGAGTATTGTTGGTGGGGGGGTGTCAGGGATGGGGTGGTACATGGGAGGAAGTTCACCTGAACATACATATAAAGTATATAAAATTGTTCAAGTGTTCACAGGGCATTGCCACAGTAGGTGGAGAATCACTCAGCAAATGAAAGAATACTGAATTCCCATCCTGGAGAGCTCTGCCACATTCTCTAAGGGAGTAGAAATAGTCCCCTAAGAACAAGGGCAGTGTCTGGCCAAGGAGGATGATCCACTGATGGGCCATTGATATTAATGACTAGCCATGTGTGTTTTTGCTCTTGAAATGGAAACTTAGCCTATTGTTATGGGATGCCTAAGGGTTGCCTCCTTAGAGCCTCCTTGTTGCTCAAATGTGGCCTCTCTCTAAGTCAAACTCAGCATATAAATGCATTACCTTCTTCCAAGCATGGGACATGACTCCTGGGGATGAGCTTCCCTGGCACTGAGGGATTGCTACCAAGTGCCAAGTGGCAATGTGACTGGAAAAAGACCTCGAATAAAAGGGGGAAAAGATAAAGACAAATGAGTTCATATGGCTAAAAGAATTCAAAATGAGTCGGGAGGTCAATCCAGAGGTAATGCTTACGCACATCTCAGTAGGACCTCATAGACTTCCAAAGTGGATATCACCCTAAATGGAGGGGTTCCTGAGGGCTCTGGGGACACCCAGGTCCTATGTCATGGTGGATATCTCTCAAGATTGGTGCCTTGCCAGTAGTCCCTACTTTGGAGTTTGTGCTGCAGAGAGTGACAGATTTGGACTCAAATATGTCTTCCCTGGACATGGTTCATCTGTCCCTTCTATTATACCTATATGTGGTGCTGGAGTTTATAGGTGTACATCCAGAGACTGGAGTCTTTGGGCTGTCCATGTGCCATCTTGGCCCAAAATCATGGTGGAGCTGCAACTCCTACTCTACAGCTCAATGGACTCACCCAGGACACCTGGTGGGGAAATGATGATGGGCAATGGCCATCCAAGGGAATGGAGAGAGTCTGCTGCTGCATGCAGGATAATCCCATCCATTTTATCCATGGGATATAAACCCCCTCAGAATTTTAGGTAGAGTGGATCTCACCATCCCACACTCCTCAGGATTGGGGGAAGAGCTGTGGACTATAGTGGATTAACTTGTATCCTATTATAGACATATGGTAAGTCAAGCAATTGAAGAAATTACAATACTGATGTTGAGCCAGTTGCCAGTAGACACTCTGGGAGCAGGAAGAAGGAAAAGTAGTTGTAATACAGGGGATTTTTGGGACTTGGGAATTGTCCCGAGTGACATTGCAATGACAGATATAGGCCTTTTTATAGCATCATATAACATGCAGAATTTTGGGGGAGAGAGTGTGGTCTCCAATGGGAACTATGGTCCATGCTTAATGGCAAAGCCAAAGGATGTGTTTATCCATTGCAGTTGATGTGCCATGCTAATGAAGGATGTTTATGTGGGAGGTTGTGGGAGGTGGGGCATATGGGAATCCCTATAATTTTTGTGTAACATTTATGTAATCTAATTATCTTTTTAAAAATTTTTGTTAAAAAATAAATAATCAAATAAAAGCAGTATAATCTCATGATGCCCTAGCTGGCCCCTCTCCATCCTGCACCAGCTTGGTAGAGTGTCTGCATACACTCCTAGTGTGGTTCCCTGGGCTGGTTCTGGAGGTAGCAAAGCAACCCTAGTTCTCATACTGATTGCAGTGATATCTAGTCCATTCTCTCTTATGGTAGTTGGAGGGACTGAAAAAGGACACTCTCTGGCTCACAAGCCAAACAACTGTCATGTTTGTAAAGGAGAGCTCATAGAACTCTCCATCAGAATGCTAAGGATCATCAATCAAGTCCTTGTTATCTAGTTTAAGGGAAATTGGGTCTAGACATACAGTATAGTATCCAGGACATTGAAGAAACTGTTTCTTAGGGAAGAGGTGACACTTGAATTCATGTAAATGGAGGAATTCCTAGGAAAAACATTCATGCCCTTGCCAAGGATCAGGGACAATTTGCTCCTCTTCTTTGGCCTCAAATTATTCTCTAATTCCATGAGTAAGCTCTGCAGGAGAGTCATTCCACAGTACAATCTGCAAAGAATGGAAACATTGTTTTCCTTTTTTCTTTTTTTAGTTCCTAGAATTCATAGAAATCTCAATGCTATCATTAGCTGAATACAAGCTTATAGAACACATGCCTCAGTGTCTATATTTCAGAGATATCACATTAAAATATTCAAAATCCAGGTTTCATAAGAAAAATACAAAGCATTCAAAGAAACTGGAAACAGCAGCTCAGGCAATGGAGAAAAGAAAGCAATAGAAACCATCCATGAAGGGTAATATACCTGGAATATAGAAGACAAAGACTTAATTTTAAATGATCCTAAGCAAGCACAAAAAGCTAAATGAAAACATGGATTAAAATAAAGGAAGGAGAGTCAATGTGGCTCAATTGTTGAGCACCAGCTTCCCAAGTTCCCAGATTTTGGTTCATCCCCTGAACCTTAAAAAATAAAAAAGTAAAGGAAATCAGGAAAACAATGGATGAGCACAAAGAGAATATCAAGAGAGATTGGACTATGAAAATGAAACAAACAGATATGAAGGTCATATTAACAGGAATTAAAAATCCCCTAGAGTGATTCAACAGCACATTGGAGTGGGCATACAAAAAGAAAAATGAACATTAAGACAATAGAAATCATCCAGTCTGATGAGCAAGAAGAAGAAACAATGAGAAAGTAACAGAGCATGACGAACCTGTGAGACTTCATTATGTATGCAAATATATGCATTGTGAGAGTCCCAGTAGGAGAAGAAAGAGAGAAAAGGGCAGGAAGAATAGCAAAAAAAATATGGCTGAATATTTCTCAAATTTAGCTAAATCATGAAAATAAACCTACAAGATGTTCAATGAACTCCAAGCAAGGTAAACACAAATAAACCCAAAGTGTGGCATATTATTAGAAAATGATGAATGCAAAAGATATGGAGAGAATTCTGAAATCCCCAAGAGAGAAGGAATATATCACATGCAAGGAAGGCTCAATAAGATTAAATGCTGATTTCTCATAGGAAACCATGATGTCAAGAAGGCAGTTTGATGATATATATTTAAGGTGCTGAGAGCAATATATTGCAAAACAAGTATTCCATGCCCAGGAAACCTGTCATTCAAAAATGAGGGTGAGATTAAAGACATATTGTGATAAATAATAGCTGATGAAGTTTGTCAACTCTAAACCAACCCTAGAAGAGACTGCAGAATATAAGGGATTGAAAGGAAAGGACAATCACATGACATCACATGTCAAAGGCATGTGATGAAATAAAGATCTCCAATAAGGATGATGACATGGGTTAATATAAATGGCAGTACAAAAGTATTGTTGGCTTGTAGCTCTACTTTTTATTTCCAGTAAGACATAAAGGGCAAATTCATAAAATGTCATGATAATTCCATGGTTTTGGACATATAATATATAAACTTGTTATTTACCACAAGAACAATCTATAATTGGAGAGAAGTGGTGGATGTGCAATACTGAGGTTAAGCTGGTATCAAAGCAAAAAAGATTGTTATATATTTGCGATGTTAACTTTAAGCCTCATGGTAACTTCAAAGAAAATATCAGAGAATATACAGGCACAAAGAGACACATTAGAGTTCAGGTTGCCAGCATTGTGGACTGATGTGTTACAAAGTTGCATTGTAGGAACATAAACACACGGTACAAGAGAAAACTTTCTGTAAATGATACCTCTATTGTACGTAATAAAAAGCCCAGAAAGAGTAAATCCTCTTTCCACTAACATAGTACAAAGAATACAAAAGAGTAGGGGAAGTATTCTCATCATGGCTGGTCCCCCAGAGTTGCTGACATCTGCTCTGGGTTGTTTTGATAGCAGCTCAGCATGCCCCATTTCACTCCAGAGAAGAAAGCCCAATCTATACTGTCTGAATTGTTTTTTTCCACCTCAGATTGAGGGGGACCTGCTACTGAGAATTCCTTTTCTGTAGGTATTTGGGGCTGCTAGTTCTTGAATTCTGTGTTTAAGATCTGGTAAGGCCTTTACATTAGACTTAACTTCTTCCCCAGATGTGGAATGGCACAGAATTTAAAATGATGTGGAGGTAGTGGAAAGCTGGGAGAAGGCCATTTAGCATGTGTTTGTAAAATTTTCAGAGAAGGAGGTAGGGTATATGAGGTCTACACAATGGCCCCTAAAAGATGTTTGTGACTTCTCTAGAAAGGGATAGAGGGCAGGGGAATAAGGAGGTAATGCCTAATGGGTGTAGGGTTTCTACTTGGGATGAAGGGATAGTTCTAGTAATGGAAGTGTGTGTCAATACCCCAAAATTGTGAATACGATTAATCCCACTAAATTATATGTCTGGGAGTTGTTGTGATGGGAAAGTTTATGTTGTTTATATTCCCCCAATTAAAATAAGAAGAAAGAGTTACTAAAGAATCAATGACAACTAAATGCAATACATGATCATACAAGAGAAAGGTTTTTTAAAGACATAGAAGGAGATTGCAGAAGTATTTTGTAAAGAATTGCTGTGAGTGTTTGGGTTTTTCTAAAGGTCCTCCATGATAAAGAATTTAATGATTTATTTTATACCTGTTTCTGGAATTAGATGTCCTCAGAAGCATTGTTGTCTTTGATCTTGCATACCTCAGCAGTTTGTGATAACTGACTGAGACATGCCTAAGAGTAACATCCTGAATGGCTCCCTGTCTCCATTTTAAATCTTTTAACCATAGCAACTCCATTTTGTTTTATCTCTTTTCTTGTTTCCCCCTTTGATCAAGATCTTTCTACAAAAGCATCACTTATTAGCTTTTGTTTTTAATCCCTCTTTACCACTGAAGCTCATCCTTGGAAGTTATGCCTCACATAAGGGGATGTTTGAGTTTTAACTGCAGAGTTTAGGGTTTTGCCACATTTAAGAAAAATGGTGGTTTTAAGGGGGTGATTCTTAGGGATTAGTGAAAATTAAGCTTAGTTTTCTCATAAATTTCATAAGTACAAGTTACAAGATAAATACAAGTACGAGCTATAAGACTCTGGTGCATTAGCATGGTGCATTACATGGCTGTAGGGTAGTTGTGGTAATTATATTAGAGATGAGACAACAAATAAGAGAAAGCATAACAATGAAAATAAAAACCAAAATTAACCAGATTTGGACTATGCTCTGAATTTAGTCACTTGAAATGTAAGATTGAGCCAAAATTATTTTCAATTATGATAAACTAGTTATGGCTTTGGTTATATAAGCTGTTTTTCCAATTATATCTTGTTAACAAGGAGGGCATTTGATTATTGGGCTGAGGTAAATAAATATATATCCATGAAAATAAGAATATTTATTAAATTTTCCAAATTCCAGGTGACCAGGCAGCATGAAAAATATAAACATTTTATAAATAATTTATAGTTTAATGGCAACCCAAAAGGAATTCCTTGTAGTTAAAAAATAAAATATTAAAGTATCAACAATATTTTAAACAAAATCCATACTAATATTTTATCAATGCATTCAGTCCTATGTTATTAATCCTTGTTCTGCTCAATCCTGTGTTAGCAATTTTCGTGAATTTGTCAGCTTCTCATTAGATTTTTGGAAATGTTAAATTAGTCCCATGGGACAGTGTTAAATTACTTTAAACAATATTTTTAGAACCTGGTGACCCAGTCCTTTCTACAAGTCTCTGGGACAGTATATCTTTTAAGGTGAATCATTTCAGTCTGTACCTGATTGCAGTGTTTTCAAGAAAACATTAGAATAAAAGAAAAAAATTATATGTGCATTAAAAAAGACTTAAAAACTAAAAGACAAAAAATGGTTATGGTTAATTTATTATTGATTTATAAAGGAAGAGATCTACTGAGAGTTTATTATGAAATAACATATGTTTTGTGACATGTAAAATAATTTTAAGAATACCTCAAAATATGCCTGGTAACATTATACTGTTGTTTACCATGAGGCTGATTATTAACAGGATATTTTATAGACAATGAGGGCATTGACAAAACTTTAGGAACACTATACAATTTCACCAATACATATATACCTTAATAACATTTATGTATTAAATATGACAATTATATATAAAAGTCCAACAAATAGAAGTTAAGAAAATCCCATTAATTAGACAATATATTAGTGTGACAGTAAGTCTTATTCTTTTTTTTTTATTATTTATTGTGGGTAAAAATCAAATTTTTCACAATACAAACAAATATTTGTAAAATGATATATAAATATATATGCATTTATGTGCATTTGCTTACATAAATGTAATATTATATATATATATATATTAAAAGGTGCTTAGATTACCAAAACCTTACAAAAAAATTACAGGGATTCCCATGATCCCCACCTCCCACACCTCCCATAACATCCCACATAAATATCTTTCATTAGTGTGGCACTTCACCTGCAATAGATATACACAACAAAGGGCTTTGCCACTAAGCATAGTTGACAGTTCACATTGTAGACCACACTCACTTCCACACAGTTCTGCATGGTATATGCTGATGTAAAATGGCCTATATCTGTCAATGCAACGTCACTCAGGATAACCCCCAAGTCCTGAAAAAGCCCCTGTATTAAAACTGCCCTTCTCCTCCCTGCCCTGAAAGCTTCTAGTGGCCACTGGCTCCACCTCACTGTTATAATTTCTTCCATTGCTTGAATCACAATATGTCTACAACAGTATACATTAAATCCACTCTAGTCCATAGCTCTTCCTCCAATCCTGTGGGGACTGGGATGGTGATGTCCACTCCACCTCCAAGTGAAATGGGGCTTGTATCCCATGGATAAGATGGATGGGATTAATTGCCTGCAGCTGCAGGCTCTCTCCATTCCCTGGAATGGTCGTTGTCCATCATCGTATCCTCACCAGGTGACTTGGGTGAGTCCATTGAGCTGTAGAGTAGGAGTGGCAGCTCTCCCGAGATTCCAGGCACAGCTGGCACATAGGTAGGCCAGAGGATCCAGTCTCTGGAAGTACATCTACAAACTCTAGCATCACATATAGGTTTGAATAGAAGGAACGGATGTCCATTTGCAGGGGGGACTTATTTGAGTCCACTCTGTCACTCTCAGGAGCACAGATTCCAAAGCAGAGCCCACTGATAAGGCATCAATCTCTGGGGCTATCCCCTCTTATATAGGACCTGAGTGTCTCCAGAGCCATCAGGAACCCCTCTGTGTGGGGTGGTATCCACTTTGGTGTTTTATGATCCTACTGAGGTGTGCATAAGCATTATCTATGGAATGACCTCCTGACTCTCTTTGAAGTCTCTTAGCCACATGAGCTCATTGTCTTTACGTTTTCACCCTTTTAAACAAGGTCTTTTTCCAGTCCTGTTGCCTGTTGGCACTTGGTATTAATCCCTCATTGCCAGGGAGGCTCATCCCTGTGAGTCATGTTCCACATTGGGGGAAGGCAATGCATACATATGCTGAGTTTGCCTTAGAGAGAGGCCATATTGAGCAACAAGGAGGCTCTGAGGTGGCAAACCTTAGGCACCCCATAACGGTAGGCTAAGTTTCTATTACAAGAGAAAAGACTCATAAGGCTAGACATCAATAACAAGAATTCATCATTGGGCCATCCTCTTTTGCCAGACACTGCCCCTGCACTCAGGGGACTGTTGCTGCTCCTTTGGAGAATGTGGCAGAGCTCTCCAGGCTGGGAATTCAGATTCCCTCATTTATTGAGTGATTGTCTACCCACTGTAACCATGCCCCATTCCTTGATCATTTGACCAATTTTATATATCTTTCATGTATATTCAGATGAACTTAATCCCATGAATCCCCTATCCCAAACACCCCCACCAATGATCCTCTGCAGCTCCCATTGTAACCTTTCTGTGATCTAAACCTTCCTTGAAGATGAAGCACATATAATAACCAAATACAATTAATAGGAAACTGAAATAATAATGATAAGCTTAAATGGAAGAGATAAAATACAAGGAAACTAAGAAAAAAAAACTAAAAATAAAATATGATTAGCAGATTGGGACATTAAAAAAATGGGAAAACACACAAAAAAATCCTTTTTAAAAATTATTCTTTTTTCCTTTTATCACTGCATTATTGGATGTCCAGTGTACCATGACACCTTCGCCCTCTCATTCCCCAGTGTCTCCCAAATTTTGATTTAATTTTCAAAGAAGTTTTAGGTCACAGCAAAGTCACACATGGAATACTAGAAACTCCCACATACCCAACCTGCCTCCCCCTTCCACATCCCACATTAAAACCTTTTTTTAAAATGGTTGTTAGCGTTGTTATAACTGTTATACAGATAGTGAAATATAGCAACTAAACATTGTCAATGGTTTACAGTATAGTTTACAATTTAGATGGTACAGTTTAATAATTTTTGATGATATTTACCATGTCCCATGTCCATTACTGTAAGGTAATGAAAAGCATTTTCCATGACCACTAAATACCCCATTTGATCCTTTCTGTTTTTCCTCCCTGGGGCATATGACACTCCCGTGTCTTGACTCATGGAATGATAAGATTCATAGTTACATGCCCTGGGTATTCTAACTTGCCCTTCCTGATCTACCCACCTGATAGCCCTGCACCACCCAACCCAGTAATATCACTACCCATCTGTTCTATCCTTCAATATGCAACTATACTCTATCACTTTACAATAGAGTATGTCCATATTGGTGATGGCTTACAACCTACTCTTCTCTTTCTTTCCCTTGTTAACCTATCTTTCAGACACTGGTTCTCAGAGACTTCTCACTTTCCTCAATTCAAATCAGTGAGGTCATATACTGTTCATCCTTCAATGCCTGGCTTGCTTCACTCAACATAAAGCCTTCAAGATTCATCCATGTTATTCTGTGTATTAGCTCTTTATTCCTTCTTACAGCTGAGTAATATTCCATTGTATGTATGTACCACATTTTGCTTATCCTTTCATCTGTTGATGGGCACTGGGGCTGATTCCAACTTTTGGCACTTGTGAACAATGCCACTATGAACATTGGTGTGCATATATCTGTTCATGTCTTTGCTTTCAATTCTTCTGCATATATGGCCAGCAGTGGAATACCTGGATTATACAGAAGAACTATTGTTAGTTTTCACCAAACTGCCCTCCACAGTGGCTGAACCATTCCACATTCCCACCAGCAGTGGATGAGGGCTCCTATTCCTCCACATCATCTTCAACACTTAAAGTCTGCTGTTTTTTAATAGCTGCCATTCTGATGGATGTAAAATGGCATCTCATTGTAGTTTTGATTTGCATTTCCCTAATAGCTAGCGATGTCGAGCATTTTTTCATGTGCTTTTTAGCCATTTGTATTTCTTCCTTGGAGAAGTGTCTTTTCAGGTCACTTGCCCATTTTTAAATGGGTTGTTTTTCTTTTTATTTTCAAGGTGTAGGATTTCTTTATACATGCATGCTATTAGGCTCTTATCAGGTATATGGTTGCCAAATAATTTCTCCCATTGGGTAGGTTGCCTTTTTATTTTCTTAATAACATCCTTTGAGGTGCAGAAGTTTTTAGTTTTGAGGAGATCCCATTTATCTATTTTTTCTCTTGCTGCTCGTGCTTTGGCTGTGAAGTTCATGAAACTGTTTCCTATTACAAGGACATGTAGATGTTTCCCTACATTATCTTCCAAGGTCTTTATGGTTTTGTCGCTTATATTTAGATCTTATATCCATCTTGAATTGATTTCTGTATAAAGTGTGAGATGGTATTCTTCTCTCATTATTTTGGATATGGATATCCAGTTCTCCAAGCACCACTTGTTAAAGAGGCCATTCTCTCCCAACTGAGGGGGCTTGGAGGACTTGTTGAATATCAGATGACTGTATATGCAAGGATCTATATGAGAATTCTCAATTTGGTTCCATTTCTCAGTAGGTCTATCCTTCTGCCAATACCATGCAGTTTTGATCACTGTAGCTTTGTAGTATGTTT
>JAQZBX010087419.1:0-12870 GCA_029593785.1 Cabassous unicinctus
AGCTCATTTAAGGCATATATGCTACGTGGTGGTCAGGTGCATGGCACTAACGCTAGAGTTCATGTCCATGATGACTTGCCTAACACAGTGCTCAGAACATAAGATGCTACGTCACATTGTGTCATGCAACTGGATCTAACAGGCATAATTTTTATATGATTTATACAACAGGAATTTCCCAGGTCTTCAGGAAAAAATATTATTTATGAAGCCTAATTTGTTATATTGGCTACCAAGAAAAAATTCTTGAGTGACCCCTTTGATTGGACTTGGATCTCGATGTACTCCCCACCCCCCACCATGACATTCTGTCACAAAATGACACTATGAGATTAATATATTTGGGCAGACCTTATGTGAGTGAAGCTTCAAAACCACTTAAAAGTTTCATTACTTAGCAGTGTCCAGATGGCCTTGAGACCATGCTCACACTGAGTTATTATACCAGAGAGAGTCATGGATTATGAAGCTGCCATTTGTCTGGTGCCACATGAATGAGGGCAGTCTAATTGCTGGAAACTAGTGCTTCATCATTTTTAAATAGAGGAAGTGTTTGTCATTAGAGTTTTCTAAGGAATTAGAGATATTCAATCTAAATTTTCTTTTATTTCTTTCTGACCAAATGGAATTTGAAAAGTTTCCACATATTCTTGTACATTCTTTTTTAAATTGTAGAATTTCACAGAATTGAAAGTACTTTTTTCTCTAAGAATTCTAGTTCCTAAAATTCCAAACAAGCAAAAATAAATATTCCCTAGGGTTCTTGTTGGATTTTTCAATGGGTGCCTTCTTCACCAAAGATTCAGAATTTAAATATTTGATTAATTTAAGTAGCTTTCCATAATCACCTACTATGGGCCTACCCATGGAGAAAATAAAAATAGATTCATTAAACAAACATGTAATGATCAGTTGCTATGTCTTAGGCATTATACTAGAATTTGAGAAGTAAATTCCTACCTACCTGCCCTCAAGGACTCACGTAGAGTTGGGGATATATCATAAGGTGTGTGTGTGTGTGTGTGTGTATCAGTTAAGAATGTGTAGGGTGGGAGCAGATGTTGCTCAAGCAGTTGAGCACCTGCCTCCCACATGGGAGGTCCCGGGTTCGGTTCCCTGTGCCTCCTGAAAAAACGAGAACAAACAACAAGCAAAACAAACAAACCAGAAAAAAAAAACAACTCAGGGAAGCAGGTATGGCTCAGTGGTCAAGCGCTGGCTTCCCACATACGAAGGTCCTGGGTTCAATCCCCAGCCCCTGGTACCTCAAAAAAAGAAAAGAAAAGAAAAAGTTTTGGGCTGTGAGTAGCAGAAAACTCAGCTGTAAACAGTAGCTTAGGCAAATTGGAGGGTATTTTTGTCATATAACAAGAAGTCAGAATGCAGGCATTGGTTCGGGCTCTTTCTTTTCAGCTCTTTCCTTAGAGTATTGTCCTCTGTCCCCCGGCCTTTCTCCTCATGGAGTGATTAAAAGTAAGAGCTGTCCCAGTTGTCTTTCCCCTTTATCAGAAAAGCAAAAGTTTCCCAGAAATTCCATACAAGCTTGTCTTAGATCTTGTTAGCTGGAAAATTAAATGACTGCTTTTAGGTGAAAGACTAGATGAGAACAGAGAAACAAGATTCTTATAGGTGATTCTTAAGGACAAGAATGGCACAGGAAAGTAATGTTTTAGAACAATTAATATGGCACTGAAAGGGGGAGAGAAAGGGAGTCAAGGTACCTCCTAAAAACAAAACAAACAAAAAAACAACTCTCATTGGGGAGCAGTGGTTGAGTGCCTGCTTCCCATGTACAAAGTCCTGGGTTCAATCCCCGGTACGTCCTAAAATATATGTATAATCTTAGTGAAATCAACTTAAATTTAGCATGAGGAACTATCTTGGAAGGAAAATAGGCTCATATGAGTAGCCTTTTAGAGATTTGAGAAGAAAAGAGGCCATCCCTTAAATATGGTAAGGGCCTTGATGATGACAAAGGTAGGAACTGTCACCTGCCATGACTCTTTAGCACCAGGTGGTAGTATTACCACATCTCTGTCACATCTCCCCACCCACAGCTCAGTTACAGAGCTGCCCCTACAGCTGCTTCCCAGCCAGTAGAGAAAGATAAGTTTGAAACTTAGAATAGCTGGCCCCATTTGCTGTATTATTGGAATGGCTCTGATTGTCACATTCTCAGAAATGCACATACTAAGCTCTGGGAAAATCCAGAAGCTTCTTTATGTTCCACCGCCATCCCAATTCTTGACCTCACTTGTAGGAGGAGTGGACCTACAGCACAAGAGTCTGTAATTTTTAGGCTCATTGCAGCTACCTGTGAAGAGGGTCTGACTTGTCTCTGGTACTTGCAACTCTCTTGGGCATGGTCCATGCAGAGAAGGTTTCAGTTTCAAAGTGGAAGTGTTTGCTGTTCACCCAGCACATTCACAGCAGAAGCACACTGCTGTCTTCTTTTCCTTTATCTTTGACTCTGTCTCCACCTCGTTGCTTCCTCTTCTTCCCAGCTCCTCAAAAACACAGGAAATGTTCCTAAACCTCATCTGATACCAGTTTTTACATTTGAATTTAAAGCAAATGTATGTGAAGGCAAATCTGAGTGAGTCACTCTGAACAGGAGATGGCAGTAGCAGCCAAGGAATTTGGACATCCTTTCCCCAGTCGTAACAGAGGACATTTCCCATCTGTTGATCGTCAGTCCTGGGCTGCAGTTTTGCCTCACCGAAGCCAAGGTGACTGAATAACGTGTCCAAAGTTCCAGACCTTGTGGAATCTCACAACTATTGAAGAAAGAGAACTTGCTCAAATTGCAGGCTAAACAGCCAAATGAATAAGGTGGGGAGCTTGTACTCAGTCTCATTGCTAAGGAAAGGAAGAGCCCTTCAAAAGTAAGCAGATATTCCTACGTAGGCTGGCATTAGTGGGTTTGTTGGGAAGAGCGGGAATTTGAGATCCCATGCACAGTCTCACTGAGAGTTTTTTGCAAGTTAGTTAGAAGTGATGATTCTGCCCTTTGCTTTTGTGGATTAAGGGAGTCAGGAAGTCTTTCTCACAGACTTGCCTTAGGGTCAAATGAGATAATAGCCAGGAAAACTTACTTTGTGAGCTATGACCTACTATAAACATACCAAGATGGCATTTTTGTTGGTTTTAGACTGTTCCTCTGAATTTGCCCCTGCACCTCCAAATTCCTTAGACTGCTATTTTTTGTGGGGGAGTCCGGGTAATATGAGCAGAAGCATTTTGACCATGGTTCTATTACTTCTCTTACAATTATAATTTCCCAGAGAGTTATGACACACAAATTACTTTGTAATGGCTCTAAACTCTTTGCTTCATCCTGAGTCTACAAGTATCCTCTCACCCACACTCCTGTTGTCTTGATTTATAAAACCCTCTGTTCTCTTATTTCCTCATTTCTTACCTCTGCCTCCTTTAACACTTAGGAAACGTGGCTGTAAGGTCAAATTTCTCATCATTACAGCCTTACACTCTCAGGTGTAATCATTACTGTCTTAATAAAGCAGGGAGTTAGTTCCACAACGGTCTGTTTAATCCACTAGATAATTGTTCAGCCTTCCCTATATAACCCCCATCCTGTCCCTTGTTAGGATTCCAGAGCTACTATGTTGAGGTTTGAAGCATCTATTAATTTGACACGTGTATTAAATAAAAATTTATTTCTAGCCAAGTATGTGACAGATCAAGTGCCGCATATAAATAAAGAAAACAAAAGTAAACTTAACCAATCTCACTTGGAGTGAAAATAAGTTAACTGGAAAGTTATCGGATAACTGCTATACATGTACAGACCCTTTACAAAAGTTGAAAA
Source organism: Cabassous unicinctus (assembly GCA_029593785.1). NCBI lineage: Eukaryota > Metazoa > Chordata > Mammalia > Cingulata > Chlamyphoridae > Cabassous > Cabassous unicinctus. Next base: position 3,830 of record JAQZBX010087419.1, read on the forward strand.
ATATATCTAAAATTGTAAGTATTAAAAAAAAGTAAGTATTGCAAGAAGCCGTTTGGTATCATAATAGAAGATTTATGAGGCATGCGACCACATAAAAAATTTTATGTAGTTAATAAGACAAAGATATATAATTTAACTTTGCTCCACTTGTGACCCAGAGTGAATTTCATCCATAGTAAAATTAGACCTAACTAGGCTTTTGTACCTGAGTGGCCATAAGATATAGAAATTTCCAGCACAGCTTTATTAGAGCAGAATATAACAAGACCATAATCTAAAGCCAGTTCTCAGTTTTATTATTTATTTTGCTGCCTTGATCATTTTTCTGCACTCATTTGGCTTGAAGGCACAGACATTCCCTGTTGATTATTTAGACTTGGCAGTGCGTTCTGCTACACATTTTGATTCCTAATATGGTAGCAGAAGAGAGTTTTGTATGAGTTCCAGCAAGTTTCTCTGGGCTTGTGGAATGCAGTGAGGAAAGAATCCTACAGAGATGAAAATATGTACATTTGCATTGATAAAAGGCAAAATAAAAGAAAGAAAGAAAAAAGGGGTGTCTCTTAAAAAAAAAGAGTTTTTCCATGTCTTACAGTTGGGGGGCTATGGGGAATTAATGCTGTGTTCTTTTATTGCCCGTATTTTCATGACCATTTCAAAAACCATTTTGAAATACCTGACTGTTTTTGCAGAGACCACACTATCAAAATAAAGTTTCCACAATCATCAAGGTTCAAATGCTCAAAGCATCCTATTACACTGTCCTGTAAATTAGCCACATAATGATGAAATGTGAGAGAATAAGTTTCATACCCCTAAATGAGAGTAACAGATCATGCTGTCTATTCACAATGTACAAATTAAACCATTCGTCTTAAATTTTGTAGCAATCTGAACTAATGATAAAGAAATACCTCAATTGCCTATCCATGTATTGACTGTTTTGGAATTCAATACAACTTTTCTCTCAAGGTTATAAATTAGTTGACAGAAACATTACTTTGGTAAAAATTCTTTAAGCAATGCATCCCAGACGAAGAACTTCCCTTTAGTAATGGATTCATTTTCCCTGAAGTCCTCTGTACTTTAGTAAATCATATTTGCACTGATGTAAAAATGTCATTATTTTCATCATCAGTCATAGCCACTTAATGTATTACTTTTATATAATAATTACATTTGGAAGCTCTTGCCTCCATATTAGCTCTATCAACACTTGAGGTCCTCTCTAGCTAGGCTTATCAGCTGCTGCTGCATTAAAAAAAAAAAAATACTAATGAGAGTCATCTAGAAATCCAAGAAATTCAATGTGCTAGTGTAGCTACATGTGAAAGCATTGTTTTTATTATACTCCAAATATTTTTGCCCTTTACTGCAAAGCATTCTGATAAATTAGCAACAGCTACAAACATGATTAGTCAATATATTAGTTAGGTCCAGGGTGAGCCACAAATAACTGAAAACCCTAAAATAATAGTGGCTTAAATGGAATAGAAAATAATTTTTTTATGAAATATAAGAAGGTGAAGGGAAGCAGTCCAAAACTGGCATTTGGTCTCCATCTATCTCATGGAACCTAGAATGCTGTCCTTCTCTTCTGTCCTCCTCAACATGTACCTTCCATAACATGGACTATATGGCAGCTGGGCTGCTAGTCGACACATTTGTATGAGAAGGAAAATGGGGGAAATAAGTGTGGCCCTTGCCTTTTGATGAAAGTTCTTAAAGTCCCATACAGTACTTCCATTTGCATCTCACTGGTCAGAATCTAGTCATGTGACCATACTTACCTGCAAGGGAAGCTGGGAAATGTAGTCTTTTATTCTGGGAGGCAATGTGCTCATCTAAAAATTGGGCTGCTAAAACTAAAGAAAAGGGGTGTGATGGATATTGGAGAGGACAATATACAGTCTGTCACAGTCAGCTTCACAGGCTCATTGACTTGCTATCATTGTCAGGACCAAGCAATGACCTAGCTTCCCCATGTATATCCACACTAATTTATTTAAATCAGAAGTAACTTTTTTCTTTTCACTAAAGTAATATGTATAAATTGTAGAAAATTTGAAAGTGCAGAGAATTAGGAAGAAAAAATTAAGAACAGCCATAAAATTCCCCATGCAGAACAATGTAGGGTTAACTTTTTGGTGCATAATTCCAGACCTATTTTCATGCACACGTGTCTAGGCACGCTTTCCTTAAAAGAGATAGAACATGCTAAGCACACCAATTTGTAACCCCTTTTCAAACTTAATATAATATTGTAAACATCTTTTTGCATCAATAAATAATCTTATTCAACATTGTTTTAAATAGCTACCAATCATTTCTTTATTTGAATGTTCCATAATTTATTTAACCAATGTCCTATTGTGAACGTTTTAGTCATTCAAAGTTTTTCTATATTATAAAACACACAGCAATTAGCATCTTTGTCACTAAATCTTCACTCATATCCTCAATTATCTTCCTTAGAAAGTGAATTTTCTCATCAAAGAAGTTGCATATTTTAAGGCTTTGATATGCCAAGTTCCCCTCCAGAAATATTGCTAACATTTTCCATTGTTACATTCCCACCTGAGCATGAGAGTACCCTTTGTCCAACAATAGGCATTATATTTTCTCTTTACCGACTTGATAGAATAAAATGTGGGATCTCATTTTCATTTGCATGTCTTTGATTACTACTGAAGTTTAATATTTCCCCTGTTTTATATTTAGAATATTATTGTGAAAAACATGACAGGAGAGAAAGAGGTTCATGAGCTAAAATTTGGAAATAGTAACTTCACCCTGAAATTAACAAGTCTCTGGTTCTTAAGATAAGTCATGTATGCTAACTCATGAATGGCAATATAAAAGGAGAGGTTATCCTTCCATTTCAAGAGTGAGTCAACAAAGATGCCACTGACCACTTCAAGTAATGTGCCCCAGTTTTCTCTCTATTGCTTATGAAAGCAGCAACCACTATCTTAACTCGCATTGTGTTGAGCTTGAAGGACACTGCTTCATATGTGATTTATGGGTTTCCTCCCAACACAGATATTCCCTTGAGTTAACTGTCAAGCTCCTGTCTCAGCAGAGTGGCAAGTGAAAATATACTCCCCAAGGGGCTCAAATTTAATTCAGGTAGTCAGTGAACCACAAGAGCTGTCTGTTCAACTACTTTCATACCAAATAAGATATCTCCCATCTAAATTCAAAGCTGAGCTGAAAACAACTTTGTGCCTTTAAATATCTGATGATGTGTCACGTTTCACTACATTTGAAGCCAAGGTGATGAACAGTAAGTAGCCAGATCACAACATGCCAGTCATTCAAACAACTATTTGTATCATTTCCCATGTTTGCTAAGTAAAGAATTCTAAATACCGTAGGTACATGCTAACTATGATGATATATTTTCTCTCTTCTGTGTTATATAAATTACCCTGCAGTAGTTCTCTGCACCTTTGGAAAAATTAACTCTTTCCTCATGTCCAAACACCAGTTAGTAAATCAAGAGTTAATCTAGGAAATAGTTTGAACCCTATAGGAAAATTCCCAGTTAGACCATAGGGCAGGATTTCAGATTATTGTATACCTAAATACCAAGGTGCAACTAAAATTAGAGGAATAAAAATAAGCTTCATCCTCTACCTGCAAAATAAAAAATTAAACATTGAACCACAGCTATCTCTTTTTCTCTGTAGGTCTAACAAATTCTTTTCCACATATATAAGGAAAGCAAATATGCATTTTCATTTACAATTTAGGCTGGACTGTGTACAATGACTCACCTTGAGCACACTGCAAAGAAAATTAAGTGGGTAATAATAGAGAACACTACAAACCCAAAGGATTGTAAAACATCACTGAGGTTTGCCCCTCCACCGATTGTCGCTGGAGTCTTTTATACTTCCCTCTATAGGAGAAGCTATGTAAAGTCAAGCATCATTAAATCACAATGAAAAGGAAGGGGAAAATGAATATGGATTAGTTTTCTGGATGCCACTGAATCATAGTTGGTACAAACTATTATTGTAGTATAAGCATACACTGTGCATTCCAGGAAGGCAAGTTACTTGGTGACAATGGAGTATGGGTGTGTACCAGGAAGTGACAGCAGATGGAGATTCTGAGTGTGTGTGTGTGTATCAGTTGGCAGGGTGGGGATGCATATCGGCCCTTGTACATCATGCTGAGAAGTTAGAACTTTGTCCTCAAGTGTGGCTTTCCCAGGAGAGGTGCAGCTGCAGGCCAGTAATGTACAATTTGTACATTAATATGCAATTTGGCACACTCTCTGTGATTTCCCCTTAACTGAATAAAGAGGTCCTGTACCTGCAATCTTGATAGAGAAATAAAACCTATCTTTCTTATCAGCAGATCTTCAGGGGGCAAGGGGAACACTATGATGGGAGCAGCTGTGATTCAAGCTGAAGGCCTGTTTCTTCCCATCAACTGCCTGAGATAAGAGGAATACATTTAATATAAATAAAGAGCAGATGGGCACAAACTCTAAAATAATGAATTTATTTGAAATAGGAGTGGAAAGAAGGCAGAAACAAATAAGGACTGCAAGAATCACAGAAGGCTTCTGAGGACATGATGTCCCTGTCATACTTTAGGCTTAACCTTCAGGGTTCTCAAGAATTAAGTGGCAAAGGGATGCCAGTGAACTATTTGTTCAGTAGGGATACCATGATAAGCAAAACAGACAAGCCTTTGATCTCGTAGACACCACAGAAAACACAGGGACCTGTAGTTTTTTGCAGGGCCTTGTTAGGGTACCTCAACTTAAAAGACTTAGATAACTTCCCTCTTTTCAGCGGCCTTTATATATTTTCCATTTTATTTGCTTATTTAAATAGAATTATTTGTTTGTTTCAGCTTCATTTTTAAAATTATAAACATATATGTTTGTCACAAAGCAGTAAATACAGACCCGAAGTGTAAAGTGTCTCTCTACACCCCCACACCCAGCCCATCAACCCAGAGATAACCACTGTTAAACTGTTTCATGTATATCCTTCCAGAAATTTTGCATGTATGGATTCTATATTATGTACAAATGTTATCATACTGGTTTACATTGGGATTTTTTTAATATATAACTATGGTATAGTGTTAGCTTCATAACGCTGCACTGGGAGGGATTTGGAGAGGACAATCTGGTTGGAAAGAGGGTCTTAAAACTCTCTCACAAACACTTTACACCAAGTAGAATGTCATTTATCCATATCAAAGAAAGGGGAGTGTTGGAAAATATGGGCCCAAGCAATTCCTTGGCTTTACCACTTAGGCATCTTTCCCATGAAAGCACATATAGATCCACCTCAATCTTTTTAATAGCTGCCTCTTGTATTGTGTGAATGTGCCATAATTTTAAATTATTCCCCAATAATAGGCATATGGTTTGTATACAGGGCTTAATATACAGGTATTAATACCATATTCAATCTCTTTGAACACATATTTTTGGGTACTTAGGCAACGGACCTAAAGAGCAAATTCCTATATGTAGAATTGCTGAGTAGAAAGGAATGCACATTTCTTTGACCTTGTACATGGGAAGCAGGTGCTCAACCACTCGAGCTAAATCCGCTCCCAGGAATGCACATTTTTATTGTTAATAGATGTTGCCAAAATACTTTCCCAAGAAGCTCTTCCAATTTTTAGTCAGTGGGGGAGAGGACCTTTATGTTCAGGGTTTCCTTGTAGGAAATGCTGAGCTATGCTGCTCCAGAACTAGTTCTGCTAGCTTAAGTTTCAAGGTCTACCTTGAAACTAGGATGCCAGCTGTGAATGCAAGCTCAGTTTTCTCTGAGCTTCTGGTGGCTCAACTCAGTTTGCATTAGTAGTATAGTTGAGCTGTGGAATGGCATTGTTCCCTACATTAGGAATCCTTTTCTGTCTTAACTGTATGGAGTATAAATTGTAATTACAGTCTCCATTCCAGTCCCAAGGAAAATTCTACCGAGAAAGCAAACCAATAAGAGAGAGGGAGCAGTGAAGGCCTACTTTAAATAGCTATAGGCAAGAAGGCAGACAGAAAGAAACGAGGTAGAGGACAAGTTAAAGAAATTGGAAATGAACTGTGGAACAGTCATGTGACTATTTTGGTCACATGAAAGAAAAGGTCCTTTAGGTACTTTCTGAAGGCTCCTCAGGGAGATGAAGTCAAAAAGGATGTCTTTGCAACGGCAAAGACAAAAAAAAATTTCAGTTCCTTTGCTATTTTCACCTCACGTTCAAATGCTTCTCAGAAACATACAATTTCACTTTCATTAACATTTTAATTTTTTAATATATAAATCCTTTTCTAAATGGAGCTTGGATTTATATTCATGCTTTTGTAGTAAAATAGCAAAATAAAATAACTATATTTTCAAAGATGTAGAAAATATGACTGATAGAAAAAATGACAGCATTGGCAATTCAGTTTCAGATTTTGTCAAATATCTTTTAAAAGCTCAGTTAATAATACATTAAACCTCATACATAATTTATGTTATTGATTAAAATCTAAAAATGGAAAGAAAAAGACTGAATCCAGTTTTTTATCTGCTACAAAATGAATAAAAATATTCAGCCATGTTAATATTTCAAGCAGGAAATGATTAGAAATTTATTTCTGCCTTTGAAGAAAAGTTGGGGACTAATAAATTCTATTATGCATGTGCTATCGATGAAGAAAGGAGGTATAAAAGGCACAATATGCCCTTGGAAATGATTATCAAGTTTAATGAAATTCAGAAAGAATAGTTTCTTTGTTAATTGGTAAGAAACCAATGTTTGAAACCTCTGCAGGGAAGCGGGTGTGGCTCAGTGGATAGAGCCCCCGTTTACCATATGGGAGGCCCGGGTTCACGTCCCGAGGCCTCCTTGTGAGGGCATGCCGGCCTGAGCGGTGCGGTGGGCTGATGCAGCAACCTCAAGGCAGGAAGCGGGTGTGGCGCAATGGATAGAGCCCCCGTTTACCATATGAGAGGCCCCGGGTTCGCTTCTCAGCGCCTCCTTGTGAGGGCAGGCCGGCTCGCGCGGCGCCTCTTCCTTTCATGTTTTCTTAAATTTTGCTTTTATTTAAGCTTAGGTATTGAGAGTTTGTTTATGTGTTAGTTTTTCTTCTTTCATTAACATACAACTTATTGTTTAAAGGATTTGAAAGGAAATGTGAATTGTCATGTATTAATAAGTCCTGTTGATTATACCTCTTATTGTCTCCCCCTTCCCTTCCTCTGCCTTCAGTTTGGGCCTTCACCACTTCTCTAATCATGGCAACAGCCTCCCAAAGCCTGGCTCCCTTGCCTCCTGCTTGACCTTCTTCCTTCAATCCTCCACACAACTGCCAATGGCTTCTTCCCAAAGAAAAATCTCAATATGCCACTCTCCTGTTTAAAATCCTTAATTGACTTTAGTTGGCTTCTCACTGCCTTCATGATGAAATCCAGATTCCTTAGGATATTCTGTAAGCCCCTTCGTGGCAAGGCCCAGGCCTGCCTCTCCAAATGACATCTCTTATTCCTCATTTATCCTGTGCTCAAACCATAACAACACACCATTTCACACTTCGAAGCCTTGGTGAATGTTGTCACTCATCTTGGACTGTCATCCTTCAGCCTCCACTGATAAGAACTTTAATCTGTCCTCTAAAATGGTGCTTCTCAAGCATTCATGTGCATATGAATCTCCTATGAATGTTGTTAAAATGGAGATTCTGCTTCAGTAGGTCTAGGATGGGGCTTGAGAGTCTGCATTTCTAGCAAGTTCTCAGGTAATGCTAAGGCTGCTCGTGTGTAAAACATGTTAACTATCAAGGTTCTAAAACATTACTCTGTCATCCCTGCCTCTATGAAAAGCCTTCTCCATCTGAATTTTATAACTTGCATGCAGAATATCTATAGATCCTTTTATATGCCTCACATTCTATTATAATTACTTGATTCCACATCTGTCCCTCTAACCACCTGTGGATTATGTAAGGACTGGAACCATGACTGCATCCTCCTTATAGTCCCAATACTAATATCAGGGCCTGGTTGCAGAGGCATTTCATAAAAAGTAGTTTGTACAGAAATTAGCTAAATTTTTATGTCAGTGGCTGAATGACCATCCATATTAGTCAGCCAAAGGGGGTGCTGATGCAAAGTACCAGAAATCTGTTGGCCTTTACAAAGGATATTTATTTGGAGTAAAAGGTTAGTGCCTCACCAAAGTCTGTTGCCACATGTTGAAGCAAGATGGTGGGCAACATCTGCTAGGGTTCAGCCTTCCTCTTTCCTCTTAAGGCTCCACTGGTCCAGCTTCTTCCAATCTCAGCTGTAGGCTGGAGGGCTCGTTTCTTTCCCGGCCTGCTCAGCCATCAGGCGAATGGCTCAGCTCTCTCCCCCAGGCGGCAGGATCAAAGCTCTCTCTTCTGCTGTGTCTATGGAGCTGTCTCTCTTCCTCTGTGTGTTTCTTCTCTGTGTATTATCTACTTCTGTGTGTCTCCTTGATTGAGTGTAGGTTTATAGCCCATGAAGAGGGCAGGAACTCAAACTGAGTCACACTCTATTGACATGGTCAAATCAAAGCCTTAATCTTAACATAATTTTATCAAAGCCATCTCAGCTGAATCTAATACAATCAAAGGGTATCATGCCCAGAGGAACAGACCAATTTACAAACATAATCTCTCTTTTTTGGAATTCACAAATAACTGCTATACCATCTGTAACCGTTGGGGAATTTGATGTAATTATGAATTCCAAAAATATAATTGGATCATGCCTGTAATCTGATCTGTTAATCTGGGCATGATTGAATTATGATTAGGGCATTGACTGGGCCATGTCAGTCAGTAGGGAGTTGAGTCCCACCTCCTGGTAGGTGGGGAATTGAATATAAAAGGCAAGGCAAAGAACAGAGTTGAAGCAGTCTTTGAGAAGCAGCTTTGATGTTGGAAAGAAGGCCCCAGGAGAAGAGAAGCGAACCGTTCGCCTGATCGCCTACAGCTGACCTTGTGGAGGAAACAGGAGCTAAGCCCGGAGAGAAATGCAGCCCCAGGAAGAGAGGAAGCC
>JAQZBX010087420.1:0-12876 GCA_029593785.1 Cabassous unicinctus
ACTCATGTGGGTACCTACTGAGAGGTGTGCCATGGGGTGATTGATTGGTGTGCATTGGTGGCTGATGAGAAGGAGCCTAGTCAAAGCCTTTGACTTGAGATGGAGGCATTTGTTTCTCTTTTATTTTCTCTTTCTTCTTTATTACTGTTTCTTATTCTCTCTCTTCTTCCTCTTCTCCTCCCTTTTTCTTCCTTTTCTTATTTTTCATTTCTGTTTCCTTTTCCTATTTTTCTTATCTTTTGTTTTTTCTTTTTTTCTTTTTTCTTTTTTATTATTTATTTTTTCTTTCTCTTTTTATAACCTTTTATCTTCTTTTATTTTTTCAGTTAAATACACACAACTCTAAAGGTTTAGAAAAAGGAGAATCAAGTGTCCAAGAAGACCCTTAATACAAAGCCAAACTAAAATAAAACTCTAGGCAAGAGAGAAAAACTGACCATCAGAATAAACCCATTAAGCTAAATAGATGCCTAGACTTGAGCAAAAAATTACATGTCATACTAAGAAACCATCAGACATGGCCGAGTCAAGTGAACAAACTAAAAAGTAGAAAGGGATGCAGATTGTACAACAACTAATCAAAGGCGTTCAAACAAATCTTCTAAATTAATTCAATGGGATAAAGGAAGAGATAAAGGATATTAAGAACATATTAAGAGAGGCTAATGGTTAATGCAAGAATGGCTTAGAGAGAATGGAAGCCTAGAATTTAACCTGAGTTCATCTGAGAGCTAATCCAGCTTTTCCTAGAGTGGAGAGATCAAAGTGTTTTCTTGCCTGCTTGACTAATTAACTAATGCATTTATTTATTATATTAAAAAGTATGTGTTGATTGTCTGAGAAGGCAGAGGTATGGTTGACAATTAATGATGGGATTGGAAGCCTAATTAGAATAAATAGGAGAGATAAGGTAGTTTGAGGAAAAGGAAAACATTTGCCCTAGGTACTTTGCCATTAAGGGGAGGAGAGAAAAATTGGTTAATAGCAGTGGAGGAACATACTGTTAAGTGAGGACATCTTTTATTTATTTATTTATTATTTATTTATTTATTTATTGTGGGTAAAAATCAAATTTTTCACAATATATATCAATATTTGTAAAATGATATATAAATACATATGCATATATGTGCATTTGCTTACATAAATGTTATTTTATATATATATATAATTATTTTTTTTAAAGGTGCTTAGATTACCTAACTATTACTCAGAAATTACAGGGATTCCCAAGTTTACCACCTCCCACACCTCCCTCAACATCCCACACCATCATCCTTCATCAGTGTGGCACAACACCCGCAATAGATATACACATCCTGAGGCCATGCCACCGAGCATAGACCACAGTTCACATCATAGACCACACTCTCTCCCACACAGTTCTGCATGGTATATGCTGATGCAAAATGGCCTACATCTGTCACCGCAACGCCACTCAGGACACCCCCAAGTCCCAAAAAAGCCCCTGTATTTCAGCTGCCCCTCCCCTCCCTGCCCCAGAAACGTCCAGTGGCCACCGGCTCCACCTCACTGTTAAAATTTCTTCCATTGCTTGAATCACAATATGTCTACAACAGAACACGACCAAGTCCACTCTAGTCCATAGCTCCTCCCCCAATCCTGAGGGGACTGGGATGGTGATGTCCACTCCACCTCCAAGTGAGAGAGGGCTTATATCCCATGGATACAGTGGATGGGATTATCCTGCCTGCAGCTGCAGGCCCTCTCCATTCCCTGGGATGGCCGTTGTCCATCGTCGTCTCCTCGCCAGGTGACTTGGATGAGTCCATTGAGCTGTAGGGTAGGAGTTGCAGCTCCACTGAGATTCCAGACACAGGGGCACATAGGTAGGCCAGAGGCTCCAGTCTCTGGAAGTACACCTAAAAACTCCAGCATCACATATTGGTTTGAATAGAAGGGAGTGATGGACCATGTGCAAGGAGGACTTATTTGAGTCCAACTCTATCACTCTCAGGAGCACAGATCCCAACGAAGAGCCCACTAATTAGGCATCAATCTCTAGGGCTATCCCCACTTATATAGGACCTGGGTGTCTCCAGAGCCCTCAGGAGCCCCTCTGTGTGGGGTGATGTCCACTTTGGTGTTCTATGAGATCCTACTGAGGTGTGCGCAAGCATTACCTCTGGGATGACCTTCCGACTCTCTTTGAAGTCTCTTAGCCACATGATCTCATTTGTCTTTACCTTTTCCCCCTTTTATTCAAGGTATTTTTCCAATCGTGTTGCCAGTTGGCACTTGGTATTAATCCCTTGTTGCCAGCGAGGCTCATCCCCGGGAGTCATGTCGCACGTTGGGGGGAAGGTAATGCATTCATATGCTGAGTTTGACAGAGAGGCCACATTTGAGCAACAAGGAGGCTCTCAGGTGGCAACCCTTAGGCACCCCATAACAGTAGGCTAAGTTTCAATTAGAAGAGCAAATACTCATAAGGCTAGTCCTCAATAACAAGAACCCATTAGTGGGCCATCCTCTTTTGCCAGACACTGCCCCTGCACTCAGGGGACTGTTGCTGCTCCCTTGGGGAATGTGGCAGAGCTCTCCAGGCTGGGAATTCAGATTCCCTCATTTATTGAGTAATTGTCTACCCACTGTGACCATGCCCCATCCCTTGATCATTTGAACAATTTTATATATCTTTCATGTATATTCAGATGGACTTACTCCCATGAATCCCCCATCCCAGACACCCCCCTCCAATGATCCTCTGCAGCCCCCCCTTGTAACCCTTTTGTGATCTAAGCCTTCCTTGAACATGAAGCCCATATAATAATGAAATACAATTAATAGCAAAAAGAAATAATAATGATAAGCTTAAATGCAAGAGATAAGTATATCTCAGAAGTTATAAGTATAACTCAGAAGGAAAAAAAAAGAAACTAAACTAAAAATAAAATATAATTAGTGGATTGGGACATTCAAAAAAATGGGAATAAAAACAAAAATCCTTTTTTAAAAAAAATTAGTTTTTTCCTTTTATCACTGTATTATCGGATGTCCAATGTACCGTGACACCTTCCCCTCTCATTCACCAGTGTCTCCCAAATTTTGATTTAATTTTCAAAGAAGTTTTAGGTCACAGCAAAGTCACACACAGAATATTAGAGACTCCCACCTACCCAACCTCTCTCCCCCTTCCCCACCCCCTATTAAAGCCTTTTTTTTAAAATGGATGTTAGCATTGTTATAACTGTTATACAGATAGTAAGATATAGCACCTAAAAATTGTCAATGGTTTACAGTATGGTTTACAATTTAGACTGTACAGTTTAATAATTTTTGATGATATTTACTATGTCCTGTGTCCATTACTGTAAGGTAATGAAGAATGTTTCCCATGACCAATACATACCCCATTTGGTCTTTTCTCTTCCTTCCTTCCCACCCCCTGGGACATATGACTCTTCCCTGTCTTGGCTCATGGGATGACAAGATTCATATTTACATGCCCTGGGTATTCTAACCTGCCCTCCTAATCTATCCACCTGTTAATCCTGCACCACAAAATCTCTACTCTCCTGTCCTATCCTTCAATATGTAACTATACTCTTTCAATTTACCATAGATTATGCCCATATGGGTGATGGCTCGCAACCTACCCTTCTCTCTCTCTCTCCCTTGTTAGCCTATCTTTCAGTCAGTGGTTCTCAGAAACTGTTAGTTTTCTTCAAATCAAATCAATGAGATCATAACTGTTCATCCTTCAATGCCTGGCTTGCTTCACTCAACATAAGGTCTTCAAGATTCATCCATGTTATTCCATGTGTTAGCACTTTATTCCCTCTTACAGCTGAGTAATATTCCATTGTACATATGTACCACATTTTGCTTATCCATTCTTCTGTTGATGGTCACCGGGGCTGATTTCAACTTTTGGCAATTGTGAACAATGCTGCTATGAACATTGGTGTGCATGTATCTGTTCGTGTCTCTGCTTTCAGTTCTTCTGGGTAACCCAGAAGTGGTTACTGGGTAAACCCAGTAGTGGGATTGCTGGATCATATGGAAGATCTATTGTTAGTTTTCTGAGGAATCGCCAAACTGTCCTCCACAGTGGCTGGACCATTCCACAATCCCACTAGCAGTGGATGAGGGTTCCTATTCCTTCACCTTCTCTCCAACACTTATATTCTGGTGTTTTTTTAATAGGTACCATTCTGATGGGTGTAAAATGGTATCTCATTGTTGTTTTGATTTGCATTTCCCTAATAGCTAACGATGTCGAGCATTTTTTCATGTGCTTTTTAGCCATTTGTATTTCTTCCTTGGAGAAGTGTCTTTTCAGGTCACTTGCCCATTTTTTAAATGGATTGTTTGTCTTTTTATTTTCGAGGTGTAGGATTTCTTTATATATGCAGGATATTAGGCTCCTATCAGATATATGGTTGCCAATTATTTTCTCCCATTGGGTAGGCTGCCTTTTTATTTTCTTAATAACATCCTGTGAGGTGCAGAAGTTTTTAATTTTGATGAGGTCCCATTTATCTATTTTTTTCTCTTGCTACTCGTGCTTTGGCTGTGAAGTTCATGAAAGCATTTCCTTTTACAAGGTCCTGTAGACGCTTCCCTACATTATTTTCCAAGGTTTTTATGGTTTTGGCTCTTATATTTAGATCTTTGTTCCATCTGGAGATGATTTTTGTATAAGGTGTGAGATGGTATTGTTCTGTCATTTCTTTTGGATATGGATATCCAGTTCTCCAAGCACCACTTGTTAAACAGGCCATTCTCTCCCAACTGAGTGGGCTTCATGGCCTTGTCGAATATCAGATGACGGTATATGCGAGGATCTATATCAGAACTCTCAATTCGGTTCCACTGGTTAGTAGGTCTGTCCTTGTGCCAATACCATGCGGTTTTGATCACTGTAGCTTTGTAGTATATTTTAAAGTCAGGTAATGTGATACCTCCAACTTCATTTTTCTTTTTCAATATGTCTTTGGCAATTTGGGGCCTCTTACCTCTCCAAATATATTTTGTGGTTAGTTTTTCCAGTTCATTAAAAAATACAGTGTTGATTTTTATTGGGATTTCATTAAATCTGTTCATTAGTTTGGGTAGAATAGACATCTTGATGATGTTTAGTCTTCCTATCCATGAACAGGGAATATTTTTCCATTTATTTAAGTCTTCTTTGATTTCCTTTAACAGTGTTGTGTAGTTTTCTGTATATAAGTCCTTTACATCTTTAGGTAAATTTATTCCTAGGTATTTGATTCTTTTAGTTGCTATTGTAAATGGTATTTTTTTCTTGATTTCCTCCTCAGATTGCTCATTATTGGTGTACAGAAATGCTACTGATTTTTGAGCATTGATCTTGTAGCCTGCAACATTACTGAACTCCTTTATAAGTTCTAGAAGCTTTGTTGTAGATTTCTCAGGGCTTTCTATGTATAGGATCATGTCGTCTGCAAATGATGACATTTTTACTTCTTCCTTTCCAATCTGGATTGCCCTTTATGTCCTTTTCTTGCCTCAGTGCTTGCGCAAGTACTTCTAAGACAATGTTAAATAGGAGTGGTAATAGTGGGCATCCTTGTCTTGTTCACAATGTCACAGGGAAGGCTTTTAGGATTTCACCATTGAAAATGATGTTGGCTTTGGGTTTTTCATATATACCCTTTATCATATTCAGAAAGTTTCCTTCTATTCCTATCTTTTGTAGTGTTATCAGGAAAGAGTGCTGTATTTTGTCGAATGTTTTTTCTGCATCTATAGAGATGATCATGTGATTTTTTTCTTTCAATCTGTTTATGTGGTGTATTACATTGATTCATTTTCTTATATTGAACCATCCTTGCTTACCCGGGATGAAACCCACTTGGCCATGGTATATAATCCTTTTGATATGTTGTTGAATGCGATTAGCATGTATTTTGTTGAAGATTTTAGCATCTAGGTTCATTAGAGAAATTTGTCTGTAATAATCCTTTCTTGTGGTATCTTTGTTTGGTTTTAGTATGAGGGTAATGTTAGCATTGTAGAATGAGTTAGGCAATATTCCTTCTACTTGTATTTTTTGGAAGAGCTTAAGTAGAATTGGTGCTAGCTCTTTCCAGAATGTTTGGTAGAATTCAGCTGTGAAGCCTTCTGGTCCTGCGCTCTTCTTAGTTGGGAGGTTTTTGATGACTGAGTCTATATCTTTACTTGTAATTGGACTCTTGAGTTCATCAATTTCTTCTTTCACCAATGTAGGCTGTTTTGTGAGTTTCTAGAAACTTGTCCATTTCCTCTAAGTTATCATTCTTGTTGGCATATAATTTTTCAAAGTGTCCTCTTATGATACTCTTTATTTCTGTGGGGTCAGTAGTGATATCCCCCTGCTCATTCCTTTTTTTGTGTATTTGCATCTGTTCTCTCTTTTTCTTTGTTAGTCTGGCTAAGGGTTTGTCATCTTTATTGATATTATCGAAGAATCAGCTTTTGGTTTTGTTTATTGTTTCTCATGCTTTCTTATTCTCTGTTTCATTTAGTTCTGCTCTGATCTTTGTTATTTCCTTCTTTCTCCTTCCTTTAGGTTTAGTTTGTTGTTGTTTCTCCAATTCCTCCAAGTGTGCAGTTTGATCTTCAATTTTAGCTCTTTCTTCTTTTTTAAAATATGAATTTATGGCTATGGACTTCCCTCCCAGGACTGCTTTCGCTGCATCCCATAGGTTTTGATATGTTGCATTGTCATTTTCATTAGTTTCAAGGTAGTTGCTGATTTCTTTTGAGAATTCCTCCTTGACCCACTGTTTGTCTAAGAGTGTGTTGTTTAACTTACATATCCTTGTGCTTAACCTGTGTCTCTGGCCCTTAGTGATTTCCAATTTCATTCCGTTGTGGTTAGAGAAATTACTTTGTATAATCTCAATTTTCTGAATTCATTGAGAGTTGTTCTGTGGCCTAGCATGTGGTCTCTCTTGGAGTATGATCCATGTCACTTGAGAAGAATGTAAATCCTGCTGTATTTGAGTGTAGTGTTCTGTATATGTCTATTAAGTCCAGGTCTTCTAATGTATTGTTGAGAGCCTTTGTTTCTTTATTGATTCTGTGTCTAGATGTTCTAATGATGATAACGGTGTGTTAAAGTCCCCTGCTAAAATTGTAGAGGCATTTATTTCTCCACTTAATTTTTCTAGGGTTTGCCTCATGTATTTTGAGGCACCCCAATTAGGTGCATAAATGTTTGTGATTGTTCTCTCTTCTTGAGAGATTACCTCTTTTTCTAATATATAGTGTCCATATTTGTCTCTTAAAATAGTTTTGCATTTAAAGTCTATTTTGTCTGATATTAGAATAGCTACTCCTGCCCGTTTTTGGCTATTGTTAGCTTGTAAAATTGTTTTCCAGCCGTTCAGTTTCAGTCTCCTTGAATCTCTGGGTCAAAGGTGGGTTTCTTGTAGACAGGATATAGATGGATCATATTTCCTTATCCATTCTGCCAATCTGTGTCTCTTGATAGGTGAATTTAGTCCATTAACATTCAGTGTTATTACTCATAATGAATTTCTTACTTCAGCCATTTTTCTTTGGGTTAATGTATGTCATATCTTGTTTTGTTCCTGTTTTTTTCTTTTTAGTTGCTTTTAAACTCTCCTCCAACTCTCTCTCCCTTGTTTTTTCCTTTCAACTTGTAGAACTTCCTTTAGTGTTTCTTGAAGTGCCGGTTTCTTATTGGCATACTCTTTTAATTTCTGTTTATCTGTGAATATTTTGAATTCTCCATCATTTTTGAATGCCAGTTTTGTTGGATACAGAATTCGTGGCTGGAAGTTTTTTTCTTTTAGTATTTTGACTATGTCATACCACTGTCTTCTTGCCTCCATGGTTTCAGCTGAAAAATCTGCAGTTAATCTTATTGTGCTTCCCTTGTGTGTGATGGTTCTCTTTTCTCTTTCTGCCTTGAGTATTTTCTCTTTGTCTTTAGCATTGGACATTTTGACAAGTATATGTCTTGGAGTTGACCTATTGGTATTTTTATTATTTGGGGTGCACTGTGCTTCCTGGATCTACATATCCATCTCTCTCAATAGGTTTCGGAAATTTTCAGCCATTATTTCCTTCAACACTTCTTCTGTTCCCTTTCCCTTCTCTTCTCCTGGGATGCCCATAAAGCGTATGTTTGAGCGTTTTGTGTTGTCGGTTAATTCCCTGAGTCCCTGCTGGATTTTTTCTATGTTTTTGTCTATTTGTTCTACTATCTGTTTGATTTCAGATGTATTGTCTTCCATATCACTAATTTTTTCTTCTGCCTGTTCAAATCTCCTGCTATGTGAATCCAGCATCTTTTTGATTTCTTGGATTGTGCCATTGGTCACCATCATATCCTTTATCTTTTTGGGTATGTTTACAGTTTCTTCAGTATGTTCTCCCAGTGTCTTCTTTATATTCTTAATCTCTTCCTTCACTTCTTTAAGTTGGTCCATGATATTTGTTTGGAAAGCTTTGATTAGTTGTTCAATGTTCTGCATCACTTCCTGGTTTTTAGTTTGTTCATTGGATTAGTCCATGTTTTCCTGTTTCTCACTGTGGTTTGTAATTTTTTGTTGCCCTCTAGTCATCATTTTATCTTGATGGATTTATTCAGTTGATTAGCTTCTCTCTCTGCTCTAGAGTTTTATTTAGCTGGTGGTTCTGCATGTGTGTTAAGTTTTCTCTTTGATACTTTTTATTCTTATTTTATTTCCTTGCTTCTTTCTATGTTCCCTTGAAGGCAAATGATTAGGGCCAGAGGAATTGAAAGATGTGAGAAAGGAAGAAGGATAATAGTAATTTTGATAAAAGTTAAAAGAGGGGCCAAATAAGACTTAATGAAATGAATATTTAACTCATGTAGGCAGTGTAGAGTAATAGGGAAAAAAGTGGAGTACCTACAATGGACTGGGAAACCAAATAGAGGAATATATATATAATGATTTAGAAGGCTAGAATTATGAGGAGTGAGAGAAAGAGTGAAGAAAGGGCTGAAAGGAAAGACTTAATATTAACAAAAAAGAGAAGAAAACAAAATAGATAGAATAGAAATTGACACCCTTGAGTTGTGAGCACATGGAAAAATGTGGTATTTAATAACCACAACAGAAAGCAGAAGGCAGAAAGATGAGGGAAGGATAAGAGATAGTTTGGAATACAAAATCAATATAGACAGAGAATGGGAAATTACTGAAGAAGAAGCACAGCATAGAAGAGATAAGCTAGCAGCACCTAATTTTAAAAAAATGAAAGAAAAAAGGAAGGGGGAGGAAAGAGGAAAGAAAAGCAAGAGACAACAAATAAACAGAGAAAAACCAAACAACCACATAGGCAAGCAGTCAAACAAAGCTAAGGGGGATCAATATTCCACTGGGGTCCCCATGGATCCTCTCAGCCTGCATGTGTTTATCAATCAGTTTCCCCGCAGGATTCTATATGCAGGTCCTGAAGCAGCTTTTAGCTATTAAACTAAATTAAAAAGAATTTATTTTTCATTTATAAAGTGACCGTCTTATTTTATTTTATTTTTTTGGCGAAATACAGGACGAAAAATAAGTCCTCCTCTAGACCACCCCCTCATGGAGGGAACCCTAACTGGGCTCGTGGAAACTAATCAAGCACTTCCCAATTCCTGGACTCCCCAGGGAGGCTAAAGCTCTGATGTTTGTCAGTGCAGAACGCTAAAAACGGCCGAATCCGCCCCTTCTGGATCAGAGCCCCAACGTCACTGGGCTGCTGGTAAATCAGGTTTCCTCAGCAGATTCGCCTCTCTCCTCAGCCTGGCACTGCTTCAAGCCGGCTTATCTGCTTCCCAAGTTATGAGGGGGTCCAGGCAGCCAAATTGACAGCAAAAAAAATCCCCTCTCTGCCTTCTGTCAGAACCCTCCCTCTCTCAGAGAGTGCTCCTTCTCCCCAGCTCCGCGGGGCCCAGGGCTTATCCCTGGGCAGCTAGTCAAATCAACTCTCTCAGCAGATTCACCCCTCCCCTCCGCTGGGTGCCGATTCACAGCAGCTGTTTTGTTCCCCTAAGCTGCAAGGGGCTCCAGGCAGCCAAATCCCCAGAAAATGAAGCTCTCTTGCCAGAGCCCCCCCTTCAGAGAACGCCCCCTCCCACTGGGCCCTGTCACCCAGTTACCAGGTGGGAGTCGTGGTTCCAACCAGCTTTTTTTTTTTTTCCCTAATGGTGGGGGTCAGCCTGACTGTGTTAACCACCACAGGCAGGCTTAAAACTCACGAATCTCTACCATTCAGTCCACGCCGTTGATCTGCGCAGATAGATGTCCCAAGCTTCTCACTCCACATGCCCACAGCACAAACCCCCAGGCAGGACCCCGTCCACAATCCGCCCTGCTCTGGGAGCTCTCCCTATTATTTTTTAAATATACATACATATAAGGAATTAGAGAGGGATTGAATTTTAGATTTTAGTTCTTTTTCAGCAAGGCTATGTTTTTATAGTTGTATGATTACCTTTTGCCCACTGACTTGTAATCCCAGGACTCTATTTTGTTACATTTATCTTATTTTTAGTGTGCCATGTCACACACAATATAATTGCATTAGATTTATAATATATTTTGTCATCTGATAAGCCTAGTACTCCCTCATTACAGTTCTTTTTTCAGAATTATGCATATTCTTGCATATTTATGTTTCAAATTCATTGTAAATGAATTAAAGGGTAGTTACAAAACAAAGCTTAGCTTGTATTTTCAATGAGATTTTATTAGCAAGATTAATTTAAGAAGACTTTATATCTTTAGAAAATGGAAGAATTCTTATCCATGCACAAGGTTTGTCTTTGATTTAGTCAAGTTTTCCTTTACAGTGCTGATTATTCATTAATATGTTCTTCCTGTCTTACTTACCTTTTATATATGGCTTCTGTCATCATACATGATTCCTAAAATGCTCACCTGACACACTTGCTATAAAGGAACACCAACTTTTTTAATGGGATGCGTGTGTCAAGTCTTTGCTGAGCATCTTTTTCATGCTGCTAAAATTATCCTCCCAGCAAATGCAGTGAAAGCCATTATCACTTACTACAAAGTGGCAGGTGCTAAGAAGGAGGCGTGGTCTTGGTTAATTCTTATAAAAGCCTTATGAAATAGATAACTTGTATTCCTGTTATTCTGAAGTGTTAACTGAAGCTCAGATAATTTCTATGTTTCCTAATTAACAAGCTAGTAAATACTTGAGATGGGATTTGAACCTTGTGGTTTGGCTCACATTTAAACACTTAAAGATTAAACATTTAAAGGCTACACATTTAAATACTTTCTAGTGGAGAGAGACAGCCATTAAAGAAGTAAACATAATTAAAAAAAATAAATCCATTGGGAAAAATGCTAAAGAGAATGAAGCAGTTGAAGTGATAGAGGGTGACTTTGGGCAGCAAGGGTTAAAAGACTCAAGAGCAAGAATTTAATACATTTATCTATCTATGTCCAGATTTGAGCAACAGCAATCTGAGGGGGCATGAGTAAAACCACTAGAGGGTGTTTATTGGGTGAGTAAGGGGATTTTATTTGACCTGCATGAATATCATTATCTACTAGGTTCTCTTTGCATTAGAAGACCACCAGCAACAATGAATGCATTATTAATTCAGCTCTAAATTCAGAACACGATGAAGATGAATAAAACGTATTTGCTCCAGCAACCACCTTTACCCAGTAGCTTTGTGTGTCCTTTCTGGCAGTCTTTTTAGTGGCCTTTTTGGTGCAGTTCACAGCATTGATCTCTCTACTTTGTTCCTTTATGCTCTACTTTTCTTTTAATTTAGACAATTTTCTTCCCATGTAAATTCCCTGTATTCACTTAGAAAAGCTGAGCTAAGAAGATTAGTAGAAAGAAAACTCTGTTTAACCAAATTTACACTCAATTCTAATTGGCCTTTTCATAGCCTATTAAGCCCTGCATAATTGCTCCCCACTCAAACGTTCCTTTCTCTGACTGCACAGAGCCCCACTTTCCCTTGTTTACTGATTTCCCATCATGATGGCCTCGTTTTTGCACTGAGGTCTTTGCACTAACTCTTCTTGTTTCTTGAAATTACACTCTTCTAGATCTTAGCATTGCTGGTTTGTCATATCACTTAATCTACCATTCAAATGCCCCCTCTTTGAGAGGACTTCCTTAACCATCCATTGTAAGGCCACCTATTTCCTTGAGTTATTTTCTATCACTTCACTCTCTTACATTTTCTCTAAGGCATTTTTACAATCTAATTTACCTGATATATGTGTTTGCTGTCTCTTTTTCTCCCAACGTGACTATAAACATCATGAAAATAGAGGCATTACCTATTTTTTTAACTACTGCATTTGCAGTACATACAGCAAATCTTGGTAGAGAGTAAAGGCTTAATAAACATTTCTTGAATAAATGGCTATCTTCTCCACTTAACCCACTGAAAAGTAATTACATTTGTGAAAAAGACACTTGTTAACTGAAATTCTTCTAAAATTGATGACAGTCCAATATTAGTGACAAATTCAAATGGAGAAATTTAAGTCAGTTTGGGCTATCAGTCATTGTTCTCAGCTGAAGACATGAATCATCATTTGCTAGTTTCAGTTGAAGGGATTTATTATGGGTAATTAAACAGTTTAATGAATCTTTGGAAGAGCTGGAATATACAGTCTTTGTTCAGCGACAGAAATTACTTGAAGAACTGCTCCCGTGTAAGACAGAATGCTAAAGGGGCTGCTAATGCTGGTGACAAGGATTTGCTGCATCTGGCCAAATGGGAAGGCTACTAACCCTTCTCCTGGCATAGCCATATGGAGCCAAATCTCAAAGAAAGAACGCATTTTTTGATGTCTTTGGTCATATATGAGAGGAAGGGGATTTCTTTGACCTCATGAGTGAGGTAAAAAAATCCTCCTTCTTGAA
>JAQZBX010087421.1:0-12868 GCA_029593785.1 Cabassous unicinctus
CCTTTCTCAGTTTCTTAAATCATTGGTCTGTTTTAGTAAAGGTCTATAAAGAGTTTTTCTCCTGAATAATCAGAATACAAAAAAGAAAATCTGTTTGGAATCTCACAGCTTAGAGGAGAGGAACAAAGCCCTGTCCACCTGTATCTCTCACATCACCGTGGTCATCTTATTCTTTGTGCCCTGCATATTTGTGAATCTACATCCAGCAACCACCTTCACCATTGATAAAGCTGTGGCTGTTTTATACAATAATAATGCTCATGTTGAATCCCTTGATTCACACTCACAGGAATGCAGAGGTGAGAAATACTCTGAGGAACTTTTGGGGTCAAATGGTGACTTTAACTCTGAAATAATCATGACAATATCAAAATAATCTTATCCTTTAAATGATAAAGAGAAAAGAATATCATTTCTAGGCAAGTTGACCCTAATCGTCAAAAGTAGCTTGAGTGCTCACTTCGGCAGCACATATACTAAAATTAGAATGATACAGAGAAGATTAACATGGGCCCTGTGCAAGTATGACACGCAAATTCGTGAAGCATTCCATATTTTTGCTTTTACCCCAAATAAATACCCTTTATAAAAGCCAAAAAAAAGTAGCTTGATATTGTCTATAGGTGTCTGAAGAAAGGCTCAGGTGGGAAATTATTTATCATTATTGAAATATGACACTTAGATTTATATATTGTCTATTTGGTTGTCAATCTTTTATGTGCTTTCTGAATCAGTATTCTTGCTAAAACACAGATTCTTAGAACACAGTTTTAGAGTCCAATTAGTAGTACTATTGTTGGATTGCTATATTTATATTTTAAACAAATTATCCAGATATATCTGAAGAAATTGATATATAAACACTTTGAATAATAGTGTTACTGGTTATGTTTACATCCTTTGCCTGTTAATAAAGTCACATTATTAATATTTTCTGGGTAATATCCTTCATAGCAGGATGATATGAAACTCTCACATCTTTGTAAGTCATGCAATGGAAGCTTACTATCTTTGCAATGGCAAAACAAAAATAAAATATTCTAAGCAAATATTAATGTCTTGGACTTTATTGTGCTTCTTCTCTTTCTATACTTCCTAAGCATCAATCACATCAGTTAGAAGTCTCACTTTTTCTTTTTCTGACTCTAAAGGAAAGGCCTGTCATTTGTCTTGCTGTATTATTTGAACTAAAACTCACTTTTATTATTACCCTAATTGGTCATTCCCATTGACAGCATTGTCTTCATAGTTTTTCTGTATAAAGATTTTATATACCATATCTTGTGCACATATTTTTGGAGGAATGGTTATACGATTTAGCATAGTATCTTAGGAAGAAAGCCAATTCAAAGCTAACTTATAAATTGTAGCAAAACATGGAGTTTCAGTTAAAGGAAGATGATTGATGTCTCAGAATAATCTCTTTAAAGTGTTTAAAACCTCTAAGTGCTAAGTAAATGTTAGTTATATTAAATATGTTTTATTCTTGGAGTCCAAGAAATAGAAAAAGAACTACCCAAGTGTCCCTGAGTGCTAACCTAATATATTTAGAAGAGAAACAAGTTTTTTGTTCTGCCCCTGCTGTGAACAAAAATACTCTGAGAGCTGACTGGTCTTCTAGATGTTCCTGGGGGCTTGAAAATTCCCCAAATTCATCATTTTTTCCTTAAACTCTCTCTCCTGATTTTTTAGTCTCCTTTGGTCCCATTCTCCCAAGTCTTTGAATCTGATCCATTTGTGGTTCTTATTTTCTCCAGAAGAGTGCTGTTTGAATGTCAAATGCTCATCTTCCATGTTCCTGAAGCCAACATAGCATGTAATCAGATTATGAACAGACTTAAAATAAAGGTGGAGTTAATGTGCATTGTTTAAGAGCAGATTCTGGAATCCAATTCTTGGATTTCGATATGAACTGGGCAACGTTTTTAATCTTCCTGCCCCACAATTTCTTCATTTGTGAAATGTTATTCATTGTTCCAAACTTATGAAATTGTTAGGACAATATTATGGGTTAATATATGTTAAGTGCTTGCAAAATTTCCTGGCTCATGGTTAGTATCTTATGTGCTTTTAAAAAAGAAGTAAATATAACTGGTCAGATTTGGGCTTATATCATTCCTATAACCATAAAGGGTCTCTATTTGCTTGAGTTGGGACCTCTGTGGACCATCTACTGAGGTGTAAAATGCCCTTTCATTTATCACCAACTCGTTGAACATCACTTTTTCTCTGAATTCAGGCAATAATGTCATTGACATCTAAAGACATTACTTAGCCTTTGGAAGTCCCAAAGGCATGGGAGTTTCAGATTATATGGAAGATGTTGAAGTTCGGATGTCAACAGAATTAGGACTGAATTCCAACTCACTAGTTTATATAACATTTGACCATCTGTGAGAGTCTAATTTTAGTTGTAGGTCTTATATACAAAGAATAGTAGTTATTATATCCTAGAGTATTTTAAGCATTTGATGAGGTAATGAGTGCAAAGCTTCCAGAGGAGTTTCACAATAAGCAAGTATACATTTCAATGTCTTTATTGTCACTCTCACTTTTTCATCAATGTCTTATTTCAACTTGACATATTATAAGCTGTGTGATTTATATTTATCATTCTATTATATGTAGATATCAAAATATGTGACTGAGGAACTTACATAATTCTCAGAGTAAACTCAATAAAATTAATGCAAGATTGTTAACACCCTGAAAAACTCAATGCAAAAATCTTAATTTCTTCCAAATGAAAATGATGTTAAGGAAATCCCAAAAATTTAATGATTTTTTAATGATAGAAAGATAGGTATAGTATAATAATTAACAAATGTGTGATTTATGTAACACATAATATTACTATTTACTATTATTTATTCACTGCAATATGGTAGCTGCCTTGAAGACATTGTATTGTTTAATGCTCATAAGAAGTCTATAAAGTGGATAACTATTATTCCTGTTTCCCTGAAAAATTACCTGTATCTGAAATAATTTTACAAAATTATTCAGAGCCATAAGTGAGTCAGTGCTTGAAGTTTGATTTGAACACAGGTAATTTGGCTCCACAGGCTACACATTTAAACACTTTGTAGTGCAGAGAAACAGGCATTAAACAATTAAAAATATTTAAAAAAACATAAATTCAGTGCAAAAGTGTATAATGAAGTAAAGCAGGTGATATGATAGATAATAACTCTGGTGGCATGGTGCCACTTTACACCAGCTATCATGAAAGATCTCAGAGAAAGATTTCACAGATTTCATCTAACTATGGCAAGGGATAAAAGAAAATGAGCTAAAGAACCTGAGTAAAACCTTTTGAGGGGCACTTATTGTGGGATAAAGGAGAGTTTTATTTGCCCTGGATGAGTATCATTATAAGCTCTTCTCTATTCTGACTTGATGATCAGCAACATTATCCAAATTATATTAATTCAGCACACATAAAATCAGGGTGAAACAAATATGAATTCAAGCAAACTTTTGCCCAAAACTGCTAGTTTCTCTTCTGGCAGTTTCTCATTTTGGTAGACATTTTGGTGTAGCTCACAACATTGAACTGCATTTTATCTCTCTTTAAGTCTTTTTCATGATAACATTTCTCTTGAAAAAGTCATTGCATTCACTTACAGCAGCTGAGCAAAGTTTATTGGTAGAAGGAAAGCTATGTGTTTATTTCTTTATTTACAATAAATTCTAAGAGGTCTTTTCATTGTCTGTAAGTCCCTGATCAATTGCTCTCCAATCAAACATTCATTTTCTCTGGTCCCACTCTTTCCCTGTTATCTGTGCTCATGTCACAAAGGCATCATTCTAGCATTTTGGACTCTGCATGAAGCCTTCTTGCTTTCTGGAATCCTCCTACTCTAGACATTCACATTGTTGACCTCTCATACTGAGTCTACAGCTCAAATGAATTCTCCTTAGAGAGGACTTCCTTAACTACCCATTGTAGTGTCATCCTCTGTGTGCTTGAGTAATTATGTATCACATTACCCTGTTAAATTTTCTCTATAGCAGATTAAAATCTGATTTTTAAAATTTATTTGGTTATTGTATCTTTCTCCAAACTAGAATGTAAATTCAATGAAAGGAGAAGTTAGATCTGTTTTATTAAATACTGGATCTCCAGCACATACAACAAAGCTTGTGAACAATAGACACTTAATAAATATTTTCTGAATAAATGACCCTAATGTTGGCTTAACCCTCTGAAAAATAATTGCATTTATGAAAAAGGCCTTTTGTTAGCTGGAATGCTCTGAAATTGAAGACATTCCAATCTTGGTGATAAATTGAAATGGAGAAATTTAGGCCATTTTGGTCTATCAACTATTCTTAGTTGAATACATAGAAACATCTCAAATGGTTCTGAAGCTATGTCTTTTCAAATTGCTGAGAAAGCCCAGTGAATTTAATTAAGCAAGAAACAGTGTTGGGCACAAAACAATTCCAGGAATCAATATTAAATGTTGTAGTTAGAAGGGATAAAATGTTCAGTACTATATGCCCCTGCTGGCAAGAATAATACTGCATTCTTTAAAAATAGCAATAACTTCTCAGGAGATGGTTCTAAAGATTTAAAGCATGATATAAAAAACATACAATAATAATCATAAAATTTCAAACACAGCTAGTTTGTGCCATAAAAGCACTCTTAAAATGCAATGTACAAATTTTGGAAGTCAATTAATATTAGATTCCATATCCCATTGTGTCACATAAAATGTGTGACATTGGCCAAATTATATAAATATTTTTACCTCAGTTTCTTCAGGTGCAAAATAAAGATAACAATACTTGTTACTGTAAGGGTTATATGTGATACATTAAATGTGTTTTTGTATACATACATACATATATAAAATTAAGTGTGATATACACACACTCACACACACCTGCTTATATATAACATCTGATATGGTTTTGCATAAGAAATCATAAGTGCTCTTGCAGGGTCATTATTTCATTTCATTAAATTTTTTTCTCTATTTTAATAGAATTGATTGTTGTCACCACTTTTATTCTCTGGTTCGGATGGACTTCAGAATGAAGAAACGCAACTTCAGTACAATCAAACTTTATTCAATCAGCTCAGTGTTGCAGCTCAAATCCGGTTAGAGTAATGATGCAAACACTCCCTGGTGGTGCAGCTCAAGCCTGGGCCAAGGCAAAATCCTGTCAGAGGTGCCGGTGGAAGTTCAAGGCTAGGTGTTCTCAGCTCAACTTGGAGCGTGATGTTCATCAAGGCAGCTCAGCTCTGCGTTCTCAATTTGGTGTCGCAGCTCAGCTCAGGGTTCTCAATTTGGTGTCCTATCTCACAGCTTGATGTTTGGCTTGGCTTAGTTTTCACAGCTCGATGGTCCTCTGGCCGGGTCAAAGATGGAATGCCCACTCAGGATTTCAGGTTTGCTCTTGATATAGTTTAGCTGCATCACTGCCCTTGAGAGTGGAGCCCCAGTTGTGATGCCCTGATTTGTCAATCACTGGCTCCAAGCTAGGGCATTGCTTAAGGTTTGAAAACCAGATTAGTATATAATGTAAATATGGTATCCTAACTGGGAGATGCTGCTTGGCTGACTATGGGAGGTGTTGACTGGCTGACTATTAATTAAAGGAAACGATTCTATTGGTTGAAAATTCTCTTACCCTATTGGTTGACTCAGTTCAGGATCCCTCTGCCTAGGGGTCCCAGGCTCAGTTACCTGTTCACTCCTTCATCAATGGAATGAAAAATTTGTTTTCTCACCATGTTTATTTCTTGTTTATTGTGTGGGTCTCCACTCACTGAGACAACCTCATGACCAGATGAACAATTTCATATTCCACAGAAGCATGCCCCAGGTGTGCCCTATTCCACATATATCCCCACCCCTGACACCCTGCATCAGTAACCCTTCCTGCCATATTTGTTAAAACAGGGGCTCTTAACCTTTTTTTGTTCCACAGACCCCTTTGCTAGTCAGGTGAAAACCATGAACCCCTTACTAAATCCACACTATACTGTGTATTATTTAATAAATATATCACACCCACACCAATACATCCCCACAAGAATAATGTTTTTTTTGAATTTCAATTCAAGCTCACTCACATATTCCTTAAGAACCCCTGTGCTAAAAGAACATCCTCACCATTGTAGTTTTAACCAGAGACCTACAAATCCCCAGAGTTCACCTTTCACATTTTTATAAACAATTTCTAAAGTCTGAAATCAACGTCTATACAAAAAAAAAATTGGAATCAATGAGCAATGTGACTTACTTTGTCCTCCTGGTCTCTCATAGATACAAAAAAAAGAGAAAGTAATTTTTGTTATGTTCTTGCTTTTCTACATTTTGATCACTGTGGGAAACTTGTTATTTGTCATGATATTCACTGCCAGTAAGACCCTTGGATCACACATGTACTTCTTTCTTGTTAGGATAAACACAACCTGGTGCATACAAACAATGGAATATTATTCACCCGTAAAAATGAATGAAGTTCTTATACATGTTGAGTGAAGTAAGCCAAGCACAAAAGGACAAATATTGTATGACCTCACTGATATGAAATAACAAGAATAACGAAATTCATAGGATCAGAAACCAGAAAATAGGCTATCAGGGGTCAAGGTGAGGGTAAAGAATGGAGAGTTTATGCTTTAATAGTACACAGTTTATATTTGTGGGGATGGAGAAGCTTTGCTAATGGAGGTTGTGAAGATAGCACAACAATGTTAATATAATTAACATCACTTCATTATATATTTGAAAGTGTTTAAGAGGGCAAATTTTAGTTTGTATATATGTTACTTGAATAAAAATAAGAAAATAGTACTGTAAAACACAAACAGTTGTCCTTAATATAAACTCATGTACCTCAGTCCATAGTACAATTGCAAAAATATTCTTTCAATAATTGTAGCAAATCTGCTAAACTAGTGGAATGATTTCTAAAACTTTTAGGAAGAGAAAAAAAATTGTTGATCTTTTCATATCAGTCCATATAGATCTAACTAATTCTCAGTTCTCCTCATACAGCATAATCCTCCTTCTTAAAGATCTTCTAAAAATAACATATCCAGTATTACCTTAATATTTTGTCCAGTATTTTTCTATGATGATTCTGCAATAAAAATAGGTCTTTTTGAATATATGCAAGTGTGAATTTCCAGAAATGAAATGGTTGAGTAAATCGGTTCATGTATTTAAAGGATGATATTGTACCAACTTTACTCCTGTGCATAGGAATAAGAATACCTGTGAGAATACTTGTTGTCTACATTCTCAATAAGCAGTGTTTGGTAAACTTTTTATATTTGACAGTATGATTAAAAACTTAGTATTTCATTTGTGTACTTTAATTGAATTTTTTAAATTTAAATGTGTTTGACATTTGTTTCACATTTTGGTATTTCCTTGTGAATTACATAAAGTTGCTTTTATCTATTTTCTTTGATTGTTGATTTTTCCATATGATATTTATGAGTCAATCATATAGTAAGGCTTTATCCCTTTTATGATTATATATGTAATTGTTGTGATTTGGTTTTAACTTTTTTTCTAATGGAAACTTTGGGTATTTATATAGTCAGATCAATCAATATTTTCTTTGCTTTTATATTTTGCTTAGAAAGAATTTCTTAGCTTCACTTTAACCAAAATAATCTTCCCAATTTTTAATATTTAATTATTTTAAAAATTTTCTTTTGTTTTTATATTTTTAATTTTCATGTTTTTCATCCATTTGGAATTTGTTTTGATATGAGGAGTTCAATAGAGATTGAATTTTAAATGTTTATCAGGATAGTTATTTTTCTTAGTTGCTTATTACCTTTTCACCATCTCTAAAAGCACAACTTCATTACATTCTAACTTGATACATGTATTTGGATCCATGTCAGTACTACATTCTGTTTCATTGATCACTTTACTCGTGTGCCATTTAACATGATATAGTTGCATTTAATTTATAGTATATTTTGATTAACCTAGTGCTCCCTCATTACTTTGTTTATTAATGCCAATCCTTGCATATTTATGTTTTCTAGTAACAAAACAAAGATCAGTTTGTATTTTCAATGAGATTTGATTTAGGAAGATAAATTTAGGAATAGCTTATATGTTTAGAAACTTGAGAATTCCTATCCCTGAATATAGTATGTCATATCCTTGAATCAAGTATTCTTTATACTCTTTAGTAGTGTTTTACATTTTTTTCACATAGATCTGGCATGTTCCTTGGTAAATTTAGTCTTTGGATTTTGTTATTTCTGTTGCTATTGTAAATGGGATCTTCTATTATATTTTCTGATGATCTGTTATTCTTCTTGCTCAGGAAGAATGTTATCACTCCCGTTTTCTCCAATGCCTGGGTTATGGAAGAAAGTTTGAAGCCTGAATGTTTGATGAGGGGGAGCTTAGGTTCTGGTCACCATCGTGGTGCTTGAAGAAAGTAAACCTTCACTCCAGTGTTCAAGGAGTGCATGGACACTAAGAAAACACTTCGAGAGGGTGGGACTTACATTCCATTAAGCCTGAAGAACAAAACATCATTCTATGGATGACTCTCACACCTTGTAATCTAATGGAGTTGGCCCTGCAACATTTTTTAATTGTTTGGGACCTGTGACCCTTGTTATCCTCCTTCTGGAATGGAAATATACTATGCCTGTTCCTCCTTTGTATATTGGAAGCAGATAACTTGTACTCTGGGTTTCACAGGTCCATAGCCAAAAAGGAATTGTGCCTCAGGACAGACCACACCTATAACTGATTTTGATGAGACTTTGTACTAAACATTGTTTCTGAAATGTTTTAAGTCTTTTGGGATATTTTGATGGAATGAAGATATTTTTCATATGGAAAGAACATGTTTGGGGGGTGGAGTGTGGTGGTTTGAAACTGTATGTACCCCAGAAAGCATGTTCTTAATGTTTTTTTTATTCCTTTTAATGAGGATATGTAAGTAAGACCTTTTCATGAGGATAGTTCAGTTAAGGTGTGACCCACTTCATTCAGGATAGGTCTTAATACAATACTCTTACTGAATTCCTCTATAAACAAAATGTATATATAGAGAAAGCCATGGAAGCAAGAAGCTGAAATCAATGAAATCCAGAAGCAAAGGTAGAGAATAGCAGATGCTGCCAAGTGCCTTGTCATGTGACAGAGGAACAGGCAGTCTTCTGGAAGAAAACATCACCTCAATGATGCCTTGATTTGGACAATTTGCAATCTCAAACCTTAAAGCTAATAAATTCCTATTCTTAAAAGTCAACCTATTTTATGATATCTGCTTTCAGCATTGTAGGAAACTAAAACACAGTTCATCCATTATTTGATCCTTTGCAACTAGAACTTTCCTGAATTTTGACATCAGTGCTTTAAACTAATTCTGGACCACCCTTTAGAAATCCCTCCCCCAAATATCCCTTATCCTTTATTAACAATTAATGTTTTTTTAAAATTAAATGTTAACACTTTTGACTAGCTAACATGCTATATATTTTCCTTTTACATTTTTGTTTATCTGTTCTCCCACTAGATTGTAAGTTCCATGAGAGCAGAGGTAATTGTTTTGTTCATGGCTGGATTCTCAGCCTCTAAGATACTGCTGGGCACAGTAAATAATTCTTGAATGAATGGGTAGTTGGTTTTGTTTTCCTTTAAAAAATGGTTTCTCTGAAACAGTTTAGCATTTGGATGATATTTTCTTTAAAATTTGTGAGTAATAGTAATATTCAATATTTATTGAAAGCTTATAATTGTAAGGCTTTGTTCTAAACACTTTATGTGTATTAAACTTGTTTATTCTTCACAATGGCACCATGAGGTTTGCAGTTGACCAAATGATAGCTCATGGAGGCAAAATAACTTTCCTATGGCCACCACCATGAGAGAATGTCAGTGTCAGAAGCCATATCCCAGAAGCATGGCTTATGCTTTTAATCATAGCCCTAAAGCTGTCCTTTTGGTGAAATACTCCTGTGAAAACATTGATCTCCTGTATTTTTTCAGGAATTAGCTGCTTGTCCACTTTTTTGTTCAGGAAAGTCAGACAATTAACCTTTCTTTCTCTGTCATTGTTAGTTTGTGTAAATTATAATTAGCCAGAATAATTGGCCACTTTATACAGGCTTTTGAGTTTCTTTGAATAAATTGAACAAGGTAATATTTCAATTCTTTGAATCCCTCAAATTCACCCATGAAGGTCAGAAAGAATTCTTTCCAAATTCTTGTGAATGTTGATACTTTATCCTCTTCCCATGAATCACAAATCTACTTAATGACATCTAGAATGTTGAATACATTCCAGAAGGTTTTCAATCTACTTTGCCAAGATCTATCAGAGGTTCACTGTCTATGGCAGCTATAGCTTTATGAAATCTATTTCTAAAATAATAAGACATGAAAGTAAAATTGCTTATTGATCCATGGGTTACAGAAAGGATGTTATATTCACAGACATGGAAACAGCAATAATCTAATTGTACATCTCATGGGTGACCAGATGCATTGTTAATGAGTAATAATATTTTGAAAGGAATCTGCTATTCTGAGCAGTAGGTCCCAACAGTGGGCTTAAAATATTCGGTAAACTATGTTGTACTCAAATGTGCTGTCATAAAGAGTTTGTTATTCCATTTAAAGAACACAGGCAGAGATGGTTTAGCATTATTCTTAAGGACCCAAGGATTTTGAGAATTCTAAATGATCACTGGCTTCATCTTAAAGTCACTGGCTGCATTTGACCCTAAAAAGAGAGTCAGCCTGTCGTTTGAAAATGGAAAGCCAAGCATTGACTTCTCTTTAGCTAAAAAATCCTAGATGACATCTAGAAGAATGTGTAGAAGAGGGACTGTATAGAATAACCAAAAATTTGCTTATGAAGTTTGCAGACCTTTCTCATATTGGAGTTCATAATTGTTGTTTTGGCACCTTCTGGTGTTATTTTATAAGTTTCTTCAGCACTGCCTTATATCTTAGTTCAAGGGGAAAAAGATGGTGTGTAATTTTATAAGGTTTAAATATTTCAGTCAGTGTAGTGTGTTATACTAAAGCAAAAAAAAAAAAAGTTTTATTGGGAAAATAATTTATTCTGGTTAAAGGCCAGATTACAATGTAAATGGCACCCCCTAGAGCAGCATTAAGTTTGGAATGAGTTCATTTTTTGATTTTTAAAAAAATTTTTCTCATTCCTCCAAACCCATTGATTTCTGGTTTATTCCTTCTCTCACAATAATACATATCTACTCTTTAATTCAGGAGTTGGGATTAAAAATGTGCATTTTCAACAAAATACTTAGCCCTCAGACTTTTTTATATATATTTTAAGTATTCCTGTTGTTTACATAATTTATTCTTAAAGATTAGCAACTAATTGGTCTACTGAATATGTAAAGCATGGGTGTTCTAAACATTGTGACATTCTTATTTCAATTAGCAATTTTCCTTTGATCAAATTTGTGAATGGAATTTCTAATTGGAAGAAACCCTAGTCATCATTTAATCAAATAATACAATTTTATGAAGTAGGAAACATTCAAGATTTAGATAGCAAAGGGATCAAAATATATTTAAACCCACTTATTCTAGCTAAAAGACCAAAACCTTTGCACTAGCCATTCTTTTTGCTAATATATAGACAGAAGTTTTTTTAATCTTTTTTTTATTTAAATATATTATTTCACAAGATTATTTTTTGGATCCAGAGATTCCTCATTCCATTTTTCACTTCTGCATTTCTGAGGTTGTAGATTAATGGGTTTAACATGGGTGCTATCATAACATAAAACACAGCCAGTGCTTTGTCGATGGGGAAGGTTGTCATGGGACCAAGGTTCACAAATATACAGGGCACAAAGAATAAGATGACAACAGTAATATGGGAAGAACCAGGGGAGAGAGCTTTCCACCATCCTTCAGAGCTGTGAGTTCTGATGGAGCAAAGAATGAGGACATAGGAGGTAATAAGAGCAGAAAAACTGAGCAGACATATGAACCCACTGTGGTAGCAACAGAGAGGCCAAGGATGTGTGTGTCTGTGCAGAAGAGTTTCAGCAAAGGGTGAAGATCACAGTCAAAATGGTCAAGGATATTGGGCCACAAAAGGGCAACCAGAGTGTGAAGAGGATTTGAATCAGGGCTTGAAGAAATTCCTGAGCCCAGAACATGACAACCAGGAGGACACATATCTTTTGTTTCATTGCAATCATGTAGTGCAGTGGCTTGCCGATGGCCATGTAGAGGTCATAGGCCATTACCCAGAGAAGAATGATCTCAGCTTCCCCAAGGAAATGCCCCACAAAGAGCTGAGTCACATGCTACTGAAGGAGATAGTTTTCCTCTCAACAAGAAAGTCACATATCATTTTGGGAGCTGTGATGGAGAAGGAGCCATCTATGAAGGAAAAGAAGGAGAGAAAAAAATACATGAGGGAACCCAGGGCTGGGCTGGTGGCAATGGCCACTACAATGAGTATGTTGCCTGACAGGGTGAGAAAGTAGATGAGTGTAAACATGACAAAGAAGAGTTTCTGCACATCTGTATTCTGTGTCAAGGCAAGTAGGATGAATTCCGTTACATTGTTCGTGCTCTACATGAATCCAGTTTGTCATTTGTAAAATTGATTTATCCTCATATAGCACAAAGAATGCAATAGTAATAGAGAAATTTTTTTCTTGGTATTTCTTGATTAGAGGGAAATTAGTTTTCCTAGATGATTTATTTTTTTTTCAATATTTTTTTTTTATTTTTTAAAAGATACTTAGGTAGGAGGAAAAGATGGCGTCGGCTTAGGAGGGCGACTGCAAGCAGCTCCCAGATCACGGCAGAGAGTGGACAGGGTGCGGCACGGGTGTCTGTGCTGTGGATGTGTGGAGTAA
>JAQZBX010087422.1:0-12869 GCA_029593785.1 Cabassous unicinctus
AGGATGAATTGAGAGGCTCTAAATTGTATCCAACACAGGAGATAGAAAGGCAGAATAGCAATTTTCTAGGATATCATGGCTGAGAATTTTCAGAACTGAAGACATTTTATGGGTCCTCAGAGTAAAAAAGTGTATTCCAAGTGCCAAGCAAGATAAAAATAAAAAAGTAAACCCATATCTGGAAAACCCAGGGGCAGACTCCCTCTGCTTGGCTCATCCTACCTACTGCCCCCCTCCCAGGAGCTGCCGGGCCAATGTCCCACTCCGTTCTGGCTCCACTTCCGACCCCGGTGCAGGGAGGAGAGTGCTGGGCTTGGCATCAGGAGATGCAGATTCTAGACACCCCACTCCCGCTTCTGCTACAGACTCAGAGTGAGCCTCGATTTCCTCCCCTAAAATGGGGACAGAACTAGAATGACAGACCCAGGAGGTACTGGGGCTGGGGGGCATCGTCACGGCAGACCACGGCTGCATTTGCTTTCCAGATCCCCACCAACAAGCTTCCTAACCTCTTGTGTCTGCATTTCCCAATCAGTACCGGGGGATAACAGCAGCACCTACGCGTGGGGCTGGTGCACGGGTGCAATGAATGGACTCCATGCAGAGCCAGGCACATAGTGAAAGTTCAACCCGAGTAGCATCCCACAGAACGCCACACGCACATACCTGTCAGCATGAGGGGCTTCCCACTGAAACCGCGGACCCCAGGCAGAAGAGCCAGGGCCTGCTTCCGCCGCTGCACTTGGGAAGCTGGCAAGCCGGTAGGCTGCCCCTCCCTAATCCCCCCTGGCCACCCAGGGTAGGCCCTCCCTGTCCTCCAGAGAGCCCCCTCCCAGTGACTCCCCCCATCCATGTCCCCGGGCGGAGGGCGCCGCCCGCCATCCTCCCCCGGCCCCCCACGCCGCCCCGCGGGCCCTGGGTACTCTACCTCTCTCTGCTCGCTGCAGATCTTACACAGCCACAGGGGCCGCTTCTGGCCAGGGGAGGCCTCGATCCCACATTTGGTGCAGACTTTCTACGAGAGAGAGGGGATGGAGCGTAAGCACCTCAGCCCCTTCTTCCCGGGCTGAGGGGATGGCGTCCAAGGGGGTGGCTTTTGCTTCAGGCTAGGAGGGTAGGTGGCAGGAATGGCACAGACAATCCCAAATCCCTGGTGGTTTTGGGGCACAACGAATGCTCTCCATGATGGAGATTCACCCCCATGAATACGTTTTGTTAAAATCACAGCAGAAAATAAGCTTGTTGATATTTACACCTGCATCAGTTTCAATAGCAAAGAACTGGAAACAGCTCAAATACTCCACACCAGGGGCAGATGCAGGCAGACACAACAGAATCTTAGTCTTAACCTAGCAGGTTATGTTGATACATGAAACTGTGGGCAGGAAATGATGACAGTCAACAAAGAAAACATATATTTGTAAATACCATGCAAAGAACACACATATGTGCCTGACAGGTTATAAAATGATATACTTAGAAATATTAGTGCTAGCTTGAGCACTTACTCTATATGCCCCTGCATTTAACTACCCCAATAACTCTATCATGTATCTCTGGCCTGTGCTTTTGGCCATTACATACTTTCCTCCAGATACATAAACAGCCAGAACCTGGTTTCTACAATGTGCTACCTTCTACAGAGTTGTTTAAGCTCATAACTTCTAAATACATTTGTTTCCCCTAAACTCACAGCAAGGAGCAGTGGTGGGAAAGGCCACGATGGAACATGCTGGAAGGCAGGGGGCCTTAAAGGGGCTGCAGCTTGTTCTGATTCAGCGATACCTTTTTCTCTTCCTCAGAGGACTGCTGCCCCAGCTCATTAATCTTCCTGCCAGGTGGGAAGCTGCCCAGCCCTGCGGGGTGGGGGCTCTCTCCTGCCCCCCTGGCAAGGGAAGGCTGGATCTATGGCTTGGCCTTTTCTGCAGGCTGCCAACTGAGCAAGGAGCATGCCTTTCAACGGAGAGGCAAATGTCATCAACTTGGCTTCCGGAAGCATGTCGTCACCTGCCTGATTGGGGCAGCTTAGCCCAGCGCTGCGGGGGGGAGCAAGCCAGCAGCCCACACAAGGGAGGTTACGAGACTTCCTTGCGGGATACGGATTTGTTCCCATCCGACACATTCAGGTACCAGAAAACTCATGTTTCTTGGTTCTCCAGATAAAATGCAATCTGCTCTAAGTTCCTGGTCCCCTGGGCTGGCGAGAAAGTCTGGGCCCCTCCCCAGGCCTCGTGAAGGTCCTAAGGTCTTCTGGGGAGGGGGTTCCTGGGCCACGCCATCCACATTGTTCACTGCTGTGCTGCTCGCCCACCAAGCTCTTATGGTCCCTTGAAGGGGCGGGTCGGCCAGGCGGGGGCTCTGCTAAGCCACCATCCCCCAATCTGGTCTGGGGTTCTCTCCCTTCTCCCCGCAACACTCACCCCTAGTCCTTGTACCTCGAGTGCAGGATCTCCCGTAAACCCACAAGCTGGGCCTCTCCTTCCTGGGGTAATGGAGAGAGGAAGGAGGTGCTGAAGGCAGCCGGCTTTGCCTCTTGGCTAATTCCCAATGTCTCACATGTCTAGTACACATGTGGAAATAAACGTGGTCCTCTCAGAGATGTGAGATTTTCCCACTGTGTTTTCTACGTGTGCACAGGATGCAATTACAGTTCACCCTGCAAACACACAAAGCGTGCAGGTGGCCACTCTTGGTGGAGAGTTTAGTGGCTGTGGTCTAAACCCCAACAACCTGGAAACCCTGAGATGTGGAGCGGGAGATCCCACCCACTGCCCCTCCCAAGGCTACTGAATGAGACAATAGTGTTGGAAATAAGAAGGGAACCAAATACCAATTTCTACCATTTATTGGGCAATCATCTGTGGCAGGCACTGTGATGGACAACACAGTATGAAAGCGGTGGGTGTTGTAAACTTCGTTACATAGATGAGAAAACCAAGGCTCAGAGATGTTAAGGTACCTGCCTGGGGTCACACAGCTGGAAGTGACAAAGATTGAGTCCAGGCTGGGGTGACTTCGAGGGTCCTTCCAGACCTCAGGGGGGCTGGATCCCTCTCCCCTGCCCAGATGCCCGTAGGTGCCCAGTGCTTTCCAGGGAGCAGGTTCCCTGGGGAGGCAGCTGATGTTCTCAACTCATGGGCAAAGAAAGGGGCCCAGGGTGACCCTGGGACAAGGCCTCGCCCAGGGAGGAGGGTGCAGCTGATGTGTTCGTAGGCTCTGCAACACACATTCTAGAAGCTGGGGAGCCTGGCTCTGCCTTCTGGGTATCTCTCGGAAGGAAGGTTTTCAGCCGCAGGCAGGGAGCCTGGGGCCTGACGGCCTCCCCACAACCCCCCGCAGGCTCCCCACAGCCTGACCCACCTCTCTGGTGGCCGACATCCCCATAAACAGCCAAGCTGACGGGTACAGCCCCTGCCCCCTACCCCAGGACCGGGCCCCTCTCTCCACTTCTGCTCACTGGGGGCATAGAAATGGGTGTTTTGCATCTGTCTCATCACCGGGGCCACTGAGAGGCCCCATTGGCCCAGGCTCTCCACTTCATGCCATCCTGCACTGTTACCCATTTTTTGGTCCTGAAACACTGCTCTTGGCCCTTCCAGAGGCAACACGGTGAGGTGCTGAGGGCACTGGCTTTGCAGTGGGCCAAGCCTGGGTGGGGTCTTGCAGGCTGTCCTGAGCCTCCAAGGTCCTCATCTGTAAAATCACCGCAGGCTGTTCTGAGGATTACCTGAGATACATATGCAGAGCAACTAGCACATTTTAAGGGTCCAATAAATGCCAGCCCTTATTATCGACACCCTCCACCCGCTATAAAACCTTGCACGATCATCCCTCTAGATATGCACTACCCAATATGGTAGCGATCAGCCATGTGTGCCTATTTAAGCTAAAATGAGTTAAAATGAAATAAAATGTAAAACTCAGTTCTTCGGTTGCACCAGCCACATTTCAAGTGCTCAATAGCCACACGTGGCTACTGAGCCGGACAGCATGGAAATAGAACATTTTCATCTGCTGATGGCGCTGGACTATGGGAGCCAGCCCTTGGTCCCGGCCCTTGAGCTGGCTCAGCAGCCTGTTCCCGATGCTCCCCCACAAAGCCTCGTTTCCAACCAGGCCCATGTGCTCACAGGTTTGCCCTGCCAGCCTGTCTCATCTCCACCCACCTCCCCATCTTTTGACTCTTCCCCAGCCTTTGATTTGTTAATGGTGCTACCATCATCTACTGAGCATCCACTCCAAGCACAGCCCTCACGGCCCCCGCCCCCCCGCCCCCGGGATGTGCAGACAACGCAGCTGCGTGCACTAAACGCTGGTCGGGGGTTGCCTTCCCCCATAGAGGGGCCGGTCCTGCCTGCTCCCAGGCCCTAACAAGGACCGTGATATCCAGGTGGCCCCCCTCCCTTGCTCTGCAGGTGCTATGGGAGGTTGGGGACTGGCATGTCACTGCACGTCCCCCAGCCTCTGCACAGCCCTGCCTCCAGGCTACCATCCCGGGGAGCCACGGCTGCACCTCTCAGCCATCCTTATGCATGGGCAGCATCGCTGTCTGGCAGGGGAGTCAGGTGCTCCCAAGAGGCTGGGCCAGCAGAGATAGAACATGCTCTAGTTCAAATCATACATAATTGCTGCTCTCTCTATTAAATTTCGATCAATAAGAGAATAATGAGGCTCTTGCCCTTATGGGCTTGGTCTTTGTTCCCAGGTTCCAAAAAAGAAAATTAAGCAGGTGGTATTGAAAAAGCCAGCACGAGAGAGGACGAGCTGGCCTGTACATCCACTCGGCGCAAACCCTCGGAATGCTGCGTGATCAGTGTCAAGGACAGCCCTGGGGCCCAAGGTGGCCACTCGCTTCCCTGAGAGACTTCCTTTGAGTGGACCTGCCCTGGGCAAGCAAAGCCTTGCAGCCTGGAACTGGGTCTGAGCTTCTGGGGTCTGACTCAGAGCAGAAGTGACAGAACTCTAGGCTCTCCACACTCCTGTCTCATTGCTCCATATTCACTCCTTTTGCAAATGCATGTCCCAGCCCGTAGAACACAGGCAAGCAGAGGCCTCGAGGTCTAGCTGCAGGGCATAGGCCTTGGGAATGGAGAGAGCAGGGTCTACCATTTGGAAGGTGGGAAACCTTGGACTTGTTAACTCACCATCTCGGAGCCTTGATGTCCTCATCTGTAAAATGGTGTAACAGACAGACTCAGGCCACATCGGGAAGGTCGAGGGAGATGACCCATGGGGGAGCTTAGCATAGGACAGGGTAAAGAGCAGGCAGGGGCCACAGTCCTCTTCCAGCAGGTCTGCCTTGGTGAACGACCCATCTGGTCACACATGCCCAAACCCCTGCAATCATCCTTGATTCTCACTCCCCCTATCCCTCCAAATAATCCATCTCCAAGAACTCTCATCTCTCTCGAAGCTGCCCACACCCCTCCACCACCATCTCCCCGATCCACGCTGCGGTCACCCACGCCTGGCCTGTGCGGTGGCCTCCCGGCAGGCCTCCCCACCCCAACTCTGGCCTGCACATGGTTCCAGACACCGCAGCTGGAGTGATCTTTTCAGGATGCAAATCTAATCATGTCATTTCTCCAGCCCCTGCCAGCTTAAAAGCCTTGGGAGGCTCCCACTGCTTTCCTGATGAAGACCACACCTTCTCGCATGGTCTGCAGTGCCTGCTCAGGCCGGATCCACCTCATCACTGGCCTCAGCTCATGCCCCTCTGCCTCCTCCTCTACTGCCTGGCTTTCCACTCCCCATGCTCCAGAATGCTGGCCTTCCTTCAGTCTCTGGAAGTCTCTGCTCCTCTGCCACAGGGCCTTTGCACACGCCACTCCTCTTGTCTCAGATGCACTTGGACACACTCTCTCCTCATTAACCTATGCGTCCTTCAGACCTCAGCAAAAGCACCACTTCAAGGACGCACTCCATGACTTCTTACCCGGTCAGAGCTCAGATAGCAGTTCTCACTTCCTCCCCTCTGTTGTCAGGGTTCCGGTTTTGCCCTCATTTGTGTGGCTAGGTGACGGCTGTTGCCTCCCCCACTAGGCTGTCAGCTCTCTGAGGGCAGAAGCCATGTCTATTTCTGTTCACCCTTGTGCTCCAGTGCCTGGCACAATGAATACCCATGGAATAAATGAACAAATGGGAACTACTTTTATTGTTATGATTGAGAAGGCAAGACGTGGTCCTGGAATGTGCCAGTCTGCTGGGGAGACAAGACATGGACATGAAATGCTCACTTGGCATCACAAGGCAGGGTGTGCTCACATCCACACTGAGGGTTGTGGCGGGGGGTCTGGGGGGCCAGGAGGTGAGAGGAGGGGACACGTAGGGATACATGTCCAGGCAGAGGTGGGACTGAAGGACGCTGGCCAGCACTGCCACTGGGTGGGGCATGGACCCGGATTGGCCCACCCACCAGGAAAGTGACACCAAGATGCCCTTCCTAAAGCTGAGGCATGGGGAGGTTCACCCCGCCCTCCACGGGAGCGCCCCTGCCTCCCTTCCCAGGGTGCATCCCGCGGCCGCCCACGTGTGTAGACCTGTTCCAAAGTTAGATCAGGTACCTCCACCCCCCAACTTCCTCATAATCCAGGCCACTTCAGTTACACCTCGACTACCTGGAACTCCAGACTCCAACACCTCCACCTTCCCAGATGGTTAGCCAAGAGTCAGAGAGTACAACAAAAAGGTCTGTGAGCTGCTCAGGGTGAGGCTGTGGGCAACAAAGCTCAGGCTCTTTTCTCCCAGGACGGGCCTGTGGTCCCCATTGCAAGCCTGTGACCCACTACATGCAGAATCCCACCAAATCAAAGGCCAGGTTTCTAGGCTGCAGCATAGGGGAAGGGAGGGGACCTGGAGTCAGCATGTGCTCTGTGTGTGTGTGTGTGTGTGTCAAAAACGCTCTGAAAGCAGACACTGGCATCTCATAGGTGCTGGGATCACTTCGTAACCGGGCAAACAGCACACACACCTTTAGACGCCCCAAGGGCTTTACTGACCTATCATTTATCACGCAGAAAGCCATGTTCATGATGCTCAGCCAACCAAAAAACACGAGACTGCGTTCAAATGCTCCGTACCAGGAGGCCGGAAAATGAACACGGCATTGTAGAAATGAATACTGAAGACAGCTAATTCAGCAAACACTTATTCAATACCGTGTGTAAGGCAGTATTCTAGCAATTATGAAAGTGAAGACCTGACTTTTTGACCTTAAGGAATGTCCCATCGAATGGCGTTTATAAACTAGCAAAACTTAACTGGAAGATACTCTCCCAAGAGTTCCAATTAATTGAAGCTTGCATGTGAGACAGCTTCTCGTGAAGAACAATGCTGCAAATAATGTTTTCAGAGGGATCGCCCCCCCCAAACCCCAATAAAGTAGGGAAAATAGAGCTATGTGCTCATAATCTCAGGTGGGCACAAAGCAAGAGGAAGATGGAACTGCAAGTAGGCAGTACATGTCACATCATGTACTCCTGAGGCTATAAATCAAATCTTTGCAAAGGAGAAATCTTTTCATGTTTAGGGGAAAGCTATGCAGCAATAAAAAGGATGATGATGCAAATAAAAAAGGAAAAAAAATGCTGCATATATACTGAAATGGAACGATATTCACTATCAGCTAAGTTAAAACAACATGTACTGTATGATTCCCTGCTATATAAATTTGTGTATGTGCCTGTATCTAGTGAGAATTCTATATATGCACAGAAAAAATATCTGGAGGGGTATCAGCCAAAATGTAAATCAAATTGTGCTAAGTCAAAATCTATTTTAAATGGATAAGCAGAATCCCTATTTAAAGGAAGCCTATGTTAAATGCTTTGGGAAATCACTTGCCAGGATTTTTACAGGTCAGGGTGGATTAAAGAAGCCAAAAGCCTTATTTGTGATGGGCAGGAGGCAGGACTTACTGGCCGAATGTTGCTCGATTGTGGATTGGCAGCCCTGCCTCCCCAAGCCCTTCCCCAGACGCTGTCACTGGGTCACTGACCCCTCTGGCCACAGGCTTGGTCCAGCTCAGCTCCTGTGGTGTCATCAGCCAGGCCTGGAGGTGGTCACCAGCCCCCGTGGGCCAGGAGCAGAGGGTCTAAAAATGGTTATGTTGCTATAGATTTAGTATCTGGAACCTGGGCCCTGCTGCCCAATGACTTTGAATACATAGAGTTTAGATACTGAGATATATATATATATATTTTACACAATG
This sequence comes from Cabassous unicinctus, assembly GCA_029593785.1. Taxonomy (NCBI): domain Eukaryota; kingdom Metazoa; phylum Chordata; class Mammalia; order Cingulata; family Chlamyphoridae; genus Cabassous; species Cabassous unicinctus. The sequence goes on from JAQZBX010087422.1 coordinate 8,210, forward strand.
TATTGAACACTTATGCTATACTGGGCACCAAGCCAGGGGTTTGACAGAGAATCCCATTTAAACTCCCGTGAGGTGGGTATTATTGCCCCTGTTTCATAAACAGGGGACCTGAGACTGCTTGAGGTTAAGTACCTCGAGCGCAGAGTTGGGATGTAAACCCTGTTCTCCTGAGCCCGACTTGGGCTTCCCCAAGCCCTCATTCTCCTGCTTGCACCCGGCTCCACCCTTACCCCGACTTAAGGCAGGGCTGGCTCCCTGGACCCGGGTGCCTCCTCTAGAACTACAGACAGACGAGGCCCAGCCTCGGGGTGGGGGGAGAGGCGCAGACACGTCCCTTCTTCCTGGATCATTAGGGCACAGCCGGGGCCAGCGGGGCTGAGGGCACGTGGAGTTCTGGACCTCGCGCTGACCGCCCGCCAATACCGAGCCACAGGGCCCCGAGAGGCACAGCCTTTCGAACATCAGCAACCTGCTGCTGAGTCTGTGACAGAGGCCAGGAGGTGACTGGGCAAACGTTCCGAAGGAAGACAAGCACCTCTGTGCATCCCACCCCACGGCCCTGCTGGGGAAACTCCAGCCTCCCCCACCGTCACCGGCACACCAGCCATGCAGAGCGGGGCCTCCTCTCTTTGCCCAGGCTTCCTGAAGGCTGCACTGCCCTGCCCCTCCGCCAGGCGAGCCACTGACACTGACCAGGCACCACCTGCAAATCCCAGGCCAGTGCCCACCCCCTCAGCCCCCCAGTCCCGGGCCGCCTCTCCCAGTTGGAAGAAAGCACCATCATTTCCTGCTGATTTCAGAACTAGCTTCCAAACACCTCCTCCTCCACCTGCCACTCACACGAAGTCAGTTACCACCTCATCCTGAGCGGAGAGGAGGGTTAAAAAAGGCAACAGAATCAGCTCTTGATTATTAACATTCATGGAGTGCATAATAGGAAATCAGGATTTGGATGTGGCTCGGGATCGTGTCTGAGCGCCAGCTTCAGGGTGCACGTGTTTGACGTGGGGGTGGGGGTGGGATCGGGGTACTTCAGAGGCGATGACACAGCCAGGCTAGGTGGGTGTGGGGGAAGGGACCGCTGCCCCTTCCCCGCCTCCAGTGAACTCTCCTGTTCCCCTCTCACGCCTGCCAGCCTCAGCACCACCTCCCAGGCCAGGAGACTGCTCTCTGGGTTTCTTCCTCTTTTCTCTCATGTAAAGCACGAGAAACAAAGGAGACCTGATCTTCTCGGGAGCCTGAGGGGGCCTGCAGGGTCGGGGGGCAGGAACATAGAAGGAGGCAGAGCTGGTTTCCAATGAGAACTTGGGCAAAGAGGTGGAGGGTCATTTAATCAGGAGCTGAGAGGAGGGTCTAAAGACACCCAGCAAATCTGATCATGTACCATCAAGGGGGGAGAGAGCATGAGACGTGGCACTTGGTCTTGGGAATTCATTCCTTCGACGGGCGTTTGTCGGGGGCAAGGTGGCTGCGTCACAGGGGCTCAGCAGGAGGCGTTAGGAAATGCCTATGACACAGCTGCTGTGCGTGGGGGGAAGGGGGAGCAGAGCCGCACACGACAGAGGTGCGTCTACACAGAAGCATGTGAGCAAAGGAAGTTACGCACACAAACGCGGCAGGGGCAGATGTGTGAGGGCTAGAGGAGGCCGTCAGGCCTGGAGGTGGGGCGAGCCCCTCGCAAGCCTGTTTCCCGCACCTGCCAGCCGCTATCCAGTCTGTGCACCTGGGGTTCCTCTCCTCTGAGGGGCGCCAGAATCTCCAGGGCCCGAGGATGGGACTCGCGTAGCGGGAAAAGCACTTTCAACGTTAGGATCGTTTTTTTTTTTTTCCCAAACATACAGTATGAAATTTCAAATAGCGTTAAAAAAGAACGTAGAAGGTCTGTAAGTTTGTCAAAAGGAAGCCTGGGTTTTGGAAGGCTAGACGACAGTGCTTTGGAGTTCTGAAGGAGACAGAAAAGGGCACTCCAGCTCCTGCTGCAGGAGGCCACATGGAAGATTCCAGACTAATCCCCCTCAAGCTTGGGGGACAAGCTTAGGTCTCAGCGGGCCTTGTGTGGGGACAAGTGATTTCACTTATGCCCCCCAGGGGCGACTGCTGAGTGCAGACTAGAAACCACTGCCCATTGGTACTTGCCACCCATCTCGGGGGTTCTCGATCACAACCCTCTCAAAACCTCCCAGCGCCCTGGTGGTCCGCCCCAGACCCCGAGCCCAGGCTGGAAGAAGGTGTGGGCAGGTGGAGCTCCCTCACCTAGGAGGGGCTGCCCCGACCCTTGTCAACCTTTCACAAGCCGCCCTCCGCCTGCTCTGCCCGGCTCGGTACCCACAAATCCTTCTGGGACTAGACCCCTGGGATCCTCATCAGCTCCTTCCAGCCCGACAGGAGGAGAGCCCTCTGGGCACAGGACCTGCGTCCCAGCCCCCAGCCGAGCACCAGGCCCTCCGGACCCTGCTGTGGGGTCCGTGGTGCCACCAGAGTCCCCTGGGGAGAAAGCCTGGGTTAGCCACCCTTCCTCCCCTGGCCACCTGTTGGCCGATGGCCGCTCTCCCGCGGTCTCCCTCACCTGTCTGAATTGCTTCCAGGCCAGGAGGGAGTCAGGGCAGGAGACGGCCCGTGGTAGAAGAAAGCAGCTCACATTCATCCTGCTCCCCGCGGCGTCGCTACATGGAGCTACGACTCCTAATAAAGGTAATGACCGCCGTTTATGGAGCACAGCGCCGGGTGCGCAACACACATTATCATTATCACATCTAATCTCGTTTACTTTCACAACGACCCTGCGAGGGAGGCTTTATGATCTGAATGTAACGATGAGCAATCGGAGGCCCAGCGACGTCCGAGTTCACATAACGAGGAGGTGGCAGAGCCGGGCCTGGGGCCTGGGTCCGTAATAACGACAGCCAGCGCTTACATGACGCTCGCTGGGAGCTGGGCAGAGCACAAAGTGCTTTATGCGGATGACTCCTTTAACGGCAGCGGAACTGAAGCACAAATAGGCTGGGCAATTTGCCCAAGGTCACCCAAGGTTAGTAAGTGGAACACTGCACCGGGGTCCCCCTCCCAATCTTGCCTCTTGCCCAGGCTCTCCATGACCCCGCCACCCCACGCACCTGTTGAGAAGAGTGCTTATACGGCCAACGAGGCAAACCTCACTGGTTACAAGGCAGCCAGGGGAGAGCAAGTAGACAGAATCGGGACCTACGGACAGTGGGACACAGCTCCTTTGAAGACAAACGGCAGCCCTCGCTGAGACAGACATTAGCCAAAGTCAGGTCACGAACACGGAGAACTGAAAGCTACAGAATCGCTCCAGCCTCACCCAGCCTGGCCCTGGTTGCATTACTGACCTTGGCTTTCAAGAAGTCCTGGACCAAGGGGACCTCCCACAGACAATTTCTCACCGAGAGATGCCTGGGAGCCACGGCCCCAAGCTGTTAAAGGAGCCTAGCCAACGGGGAGACTGGATTGTTTGGCTTTATTTTTGTCCCTGCATCCGGCATCCTGAAATGCCCTGCCCCTCTAAACGGCCCCTGGGGTGATGGCTGCCAGTGAGCCCGGCTCCTAGAGGCACGATGGAGGCTCACCGTGGAGGGAGGACATTCGCTGCAGTCGGCACTGGCTGAGCAGGGCGCCCCCGGCCCTGCAATTCCACAGTTCCCAGGCATCCGACCAGTCTGTGGACCCAACCCAAAGACACTGGAGCGCAGCCCTGCATTTGGAAGGCTTAAAATCTCCACGGGAGGACAAAAGAAGCCAGCCAGGCAAGACTCTGCCCTAGAATTTCGTGGATGGCAACTTTAGGCCCAGGGTAAGGCTGATGATGTCGAGGGCACCCGGCCGTCACTTCCTAAACACGTGCTACCACCAGGCCCTGGACTAGGCAGAGGATGCAGCGAGGCTCGCGGGCTGACGGGGTTCAGAGACAAGAAAACTGATACACACACGCGAGAACCTTCTTTCCTGGCTCCCACCCAAGTCTCCAGCCTCGCCTCCTCGTGGCTCCGCCAAGCCCCCCATGCTGGGACCTGTTCCCAGCGCTCGAGGTTCTTTGTGCCTCCAGGCTTTTGCCCAGGCTGTGCCTCATGCCTAACAAACTCCTCTTTATCCTTCAGGAACAACTCCAGTGCCTCCTTCTCCAAGATTCCCCCGGGAAGCACCCATGACTCCCTCCACGTGCCCCCAAAACGAGCTGACGTTTCTGGAGGAGCACTGATTGCATCGTATCGAGAAAGTCTGCTCCCACAATGTGCTCCTCTAAGGCCGCGACATCTCTGATAAGGACATTTTTGTTCCTATTTAAATCCCCAGAGTTGGGCAGGTGCTGCCATGTAGCTGGCTGGGAAGGGAGGGAGGGGCTGAATGACAAGCTCAGCGTGCCGCAGGAGCTAGAATTCCATGGACGTCCGGGAGCTGAGCATGGGGTGGCTTTTAAGGAGGGGAGGGACACGAATCAGATGAGGGTTTTGGAAAAAGACGTTTGCTGAGAAGACAGATCCACTCACTCTATGAGCCAATCTCTTCTCAGCAGAGGTCTTTTCTCTGGAACATTCCAGAAGTCTATGGAATTCCAATCCATCCCTAGCTGGGAGGTGAGGGAGAGGAAAGACTCCAGGGTTGCTCTGAGGCTGCCAGCCCGTTACGTTAACGGGGGGGGGGG
>JAQZBX010087423.1:0-12870 GCA_029593785.1 Cabassous unicinctus
CTTCTTTTGAGCCTGGGAGTTTCAAACAGGACCTGTGATCAGAGTATTGGCAGGCTTTTCAGCTATCACAGACAGGACTTGCCTTTTTGTCTCCTGGCTGGCTCGCCAAAGATGTTAGCAGAACGCTCTGGGTTTCTAGGTTCTTGGCTACATCACATAAAGGAATTTAAAGACATGCTTAAGGTAGGCAAGCAAGTAAAGAGTTAATTAAGAAACAAGAAAAGAGACAGTATACACCTGAGACATGGGTGAGGCGTGCTACAGGGTGAGACACACCTACATTGCCTTTTAAGGAGTCCAGCCTCTGTCCAGCTCCCCAAGGCAGGATTTCTTCACTCAACTGTATGGTTTTCTTTCTTTTTTAAAAAAATTTTAGGAGGCACCAGAGATTGAACCTGGTACCTTGTACATGGAAAACGGGAGCTCAATCACGGGGCTACACCTGCTCCCCTCAACAGACTCGTTTTGAAAGTATTTGAGAAGGGAGGGGCAACTCAGATAACAGAGTTGAGTGTCTAATATGCACCACGTACTGAGCTAGGTGCCTGCCAATTTTATTTAGGATTCTCACCACCACTCTGCCCACTGGACAGATGAGGAACTGGAGACACAGAGAGATGAAGTCACTTTCCCAAGGTCATGCGGCTAAAAGAGGACAGGCCTGGCTTTGAACCCAGGTCTATCTGATTCAAAACCACTTTCTTGCCACAGCACCCTGCTGCCTTTCTATTAGATCTTCAGCAGCTTTCAACCCATTCCCAAGTCCAGCCTGGCCTGCTCTCCTCTAACAGGTCCCTCAAAGCCTGCCTTGTATGGGAGGGAGGATTTGGGAGAGTGTCCAAAACTCTTTGAATGCAAATGGATTTGCCCCATGGGATGGGATTCTATCCATGGTTTGAGGGTTTGAAGTGCATCACCCCAAGGGGAGCAAGAACTCAGCTCCAGGCATGGATTTCTACTGAGATCGGGACTTTTCAGCCAAACTCAGCAAATACACCATGACAAGACTTCAGGTGACTCAGGCCAAGTGCTAGTTCCCCAGAAAGAAACACAAGCCAGGAGAGGGAAGCGGCTATCAAAGGAAGCCTCCCAGGACTCACCTCCTTGCTTCATGAGCGCTGTATGCCCAGCGCTGTGCTGGGGCAGGGGACACACACAGCAAAGCGCCATCCCTCTGTCCCACGGAGCTATCAACCCTACAGAGGAGCCCCCACAACAACGACCCCTCTGCTGTGTCCTCCATCTTCCCTGGGGGCGCCTCCACCCACTCAGTGACTCAAGACAAAAAAACCAGGCAGCCACTCAGACTTCTCCTTCATGCCCCACATCTGGCCACCCTCCTCCTAAACGTTGCCCAAGTCCCTTCTTCCTCCTGTGCCCACGGTGGCAGGCCCAGCTTGGCTCACTATCATCCTACCCTGGTGCTCACAGCAGCTCCTAGATGGCCTCTGACCTCCGGTCCTTCCCCGCTCTTCCCTTCCACGTGGCCAGAGAGACCTTCCTATAATGCAAACAGCATTCAAAGTCCCAATGGCTCCCCACCGCCTTAGGATGGCATCAAACTCCTCGGCAAATTGTGTCAGGCCCTGCAGCCAGAGGTCTCCCCTGAGCATTCCACCTCTCCAAAAAGACCGCCCAGTACCTTCCTACCTCGATGCCAGGATTTCTCAACCTTGTGGCTACTGACATTTTGGGCCAGATAATGCTTCGTTGTGGGGGGCTGTCCTGGGCACTGGAGGATATTGAGCAGCATCCCTGGCCACGGCTCACGAAATACCTGTAGCACTGCTCTCCTTCCCCCCCCGTTGTGACAACCAAAAAGGACTTCAAATATTGCCAGATGTCTCCCGGGGGGCAAAACGCCCCTGGATACGAATCACTGATCTACACCTTTGTCCATAAAAGGCCCGTCTCCTTCTTTCATTCTAGGCTTCCACCTCCTCCTCCTCCTCTGTGATTCGGCAGCATGGCCTCCTGGAAGCCTCCGCTGGCTCGCCCAGGCTGGGTGCCCCACACTTCTCAGTGCACAGCGCCATCATGGCGCACGTCCCATTGCATTCAATTGATCTGTGTATTGTCACCACTTCCGTAGCGCAGGCTCCTCCGAAACCCCGACCACGAGGGCACAGAAGGGCAGGATGCACGGACCTCAAGAAGCACAGTACCTGAGCAGTCTGCTCTAAGACCACCCGGCTGAGAGAGAGGGATTCTGACCAGAGGCGGGACAGGCTTGGTGAGCCGGAGGCCGTGGAGCTGAGCAGGGACATGAAGTGAGAAAGATGGAGTAGGGACGCAACAAGGGGTGGGCGTTAAGAAGGGACTGGGAAATGGTGTGGCTGGAGCCCAGAGCTTGGGGGCTGTGGAGGAAGAGAGAGGCACAGGAGATAGAGATGTTGGAGCAGAAGGAGGTGTGACCATGAAGGCCCAAGGGATTCTCTGCAGCATGTGAAATTAAAGGGGAAAAAAGGTTTCGTGGTCAAGAAAGTTTGGGAAAGGCTTGTTAACAGACAAACAGGTTTCTTCATTGCAGGACTTCTCGGAGGCTGTACTACACACACGTGCAGGGTAAATCTTCACGAGGGGGAAATATGCCCTGCAGTGTTTTCCAGTGGATCACAGAGCCTCTCAAACAGTCCGTATCCTACGGTCAATCCTCCAGAAAGAGCTGCTCGGAGCTGAGCTGCACCTTGAGGTGGAGGACCGAAGCCAAGGAGGATCTGGCCTGGGTTTGGGGACAGTGGCTCTCGGTGATGTTCGAAGGCCTCAGAGCCACTAGCTCAGCCCCTCGCTCAGCCCCTCACCACCTCCTGCCCCCACACCTGCCCATCAGCCATACTGAGAAGTAAAACTGGCTCCTGAGCGAGCTACCACGGGAAGGACTGGGAAAGCAGCACAAAATTTATTGTAGGAAAACAGTCCCCCCAAGAGACCGCTTGGACCACCTCCTTCCAGGCCCCTGGGCCATAACACACGGTGCGGCTTACATTTTTAAAATTGAGGAGTACTTAAGGAAAAAATGTTGGCAGGCTCTGAAGCACTTGTAAAGCCGTCTGAGCTGACGGGGAGGCTGGGCCTCCAGGAGGTGGGAGGCAGCTCTGAGCAGAGGTGGGGAGGCTGGAGGCCCCAGATCAGAGTTGGCTGGCAGAGGCTTCTGGATGAGGCTGGCTGGGGAGGGGGGTGCAAGAGGGAAGCAGACCCCAGCTGTGGCCCAGCGCCTGCCCCTGCTCTCCCTCTGAAAGGACAAAAGCACCTATTCTGGCTGGCAAGGCCCAGCAAGGGGAGCGCTTGCCCTTCACTGAAGACCCACAGCCAGGCAGGCAGATGGCGCTGGGGAAGGCGTAGGGGTGGGAAACAGCGCAACCCAGGGCGAAGTGCCAGGGCTCCAGGATCCCCCAGGCCCAGCACAAATCCCGGTGCTGCCACTTACTAGCCATGGGAGCTGGGATGGGACAGCCCTCCTGAGCCTCCCCCTGCTCCTCTGTAAGATGGAGATGATAAAATCTGCATCACAAGGTGACAGCAAGGACTAAGGGAGATGGGGCCTGGCACACTGTGGGTCCCCAATACATGGTCGTTGCCATTGTTTGGGGGTACACCTGTGGACGGGCTGCTCACAGGGGGTGCAGATGGGATGGACAAAGTTGAACAAGGAGTGGAAAAACACCTTTACCGAGAGCAACTGAAGAAGCTATTGGGTGGACGCCCTGACACATTACCCACCCTCTCTGGGCCTCATAAATAGAGCCCTTGCTCAGTGGAGGAGCTCAGCCAGGGAGCTCTTATTATCATCCTGCCCCGGGCACTTAAACCCCTCCTCTGAGCTCAGGGCACCAGCTCATGCCCGGGGTGTCCACACCACTTCAAATGGTGGCTGGAAGATCAAAACGCATCTGCCTGCAGCCACATCCACGTCATCAGCTGCGGCTGTGGGTGCTCAGGGAACCTGCCCGGAGCCTCTCCTTTCTGACCCCTTCTCAACCTCAGAACTTGGACAGACACCTACAGGGCTTGTCTCTGGAACAAAGCAAGGCAGCCCCACCCTACGGCCTGGCCTCGCGACAGCCCAGGAGCTGGCCCTGGTCAGCCTCCGGAGGTGTTTTTTGAAAATTAACTCTATCATTTCTGAAGGTACAAAAGTAGTGAGAGTGTTTGAGGTTCTTATAAGGAGGGGCATGTGATTACGATGGAAAGAGAAATAGAGAAATAGCAAAGGGAAGCAGCAAGAAAATAACAACTGCTGCCCACACACTGGGGCACAGGAGGAAGGGACAGAAGGAGGCACCTCTGGCATGAGGCTGGGCTCAGCCTCCCTGCTCCAGGAGCAGGGCTGAAAGGGAGGCGAGGAGCCTGGGGAAGGGGAGCCCCAGGGGCTCAAGGACCCATGGAGCAGCCAGGGTGTGAGGGGGCCCAGGGCTGCCTAGGACTCCCTGCAACCTTGGCCGAGAACTCCAAGGAGGGGCTCACCTGCCAAGGGACTTTCGTGTCATGTAGACAAAACTTATAAAAATATTCAGAGAGTGTGCCTGAGTGAGGAGGAGAAGAGAGCCTGGTTTCAGCACTGAAGGACCTACTGCGGGTTTAAACCCCTGGATCCACAGGGCTGCCTCGGCAGGGAGTTCGCAGCGTCCCCCGGCTCGTCTGGCTGGTGGCGCCCTGCCTCTGAGCCGGCTTCCTTCTGCCCTTGGTGCCATCTCTGTCTCCCGTGTGGAACTGAACTACAGCACCTGGAAACACCACGCTCACGTGTGTTCAGCTTTAATACAATCACGAATCGACACAAGCTACTGGGATTGGCAGATCACCCACCCTCCTCCCCTGCCCCAAGGTGGCAGGCAGTTGGGTCCTTTCTAAGTAAGAATCGACTGGACAAATGCAGTTTCTTTTTATTGTTGTTGCTCTCAAGAATCTTAGGTGGGTCAAGGGCTGCCTTTCTTGCAGGACTAGAAGTCACACCCGGGAGGCTCTGCGTTTCCTTGGCAACACATCTCTCCCTAGCTGGAAGCGTCTCCTGTCTTGTTATTTTGTGAATCACTTGCATTCCCTCAGTGCAGGCTTGGAGAGGGCAGATTCTGGGATTCTCCAATTTGAAGGGACCTTCTGAGAGTATCTGAGCTCCACCCATTTGACCTCGAAGAAGACTGAGGCCCAGGGAGAGGAAGACCCAGGCACGTGGCTCGTGGCCAGTTCGTGGGTGGAGCCAGGTCCAGAAGGCGGGGCTGTTTCCTGCCCTGCGGGCCTGTGTGTTGGCCACCTCCTGCCGTGTTATGTGTGGACGGACGGACAGGACCCCATCAGACAGGCTGTGCTGATCTCAGTTCACCAACAGCCTGGGCCAGCAGCCTCAGGGGCAGAGGCTGCCCCACGGGGTCAGCATGCGTCCAACCTGTTCACAAGCAGGACTCCTCCGAGGTTTCCAACACCTCCCGCTTTCAAGAAAGGGAGACAGAGCCCCGGTGAGGGGACGTGACTGGGCCGAGTTGTAGATAGACCAGCTGGGACTAGAACCACGGCTCCCAGACAGGGCTTTATGAACTGGAGCGAGGCCACATTTCTCTGTCGAGTCGGGGTAAGAGGGAGCAGGCCCTAAGGCACCAAGGCCTCCAGAACCCCAGAAGTGACACTACCCTGCGCCTTCAAACGTCCGGGTGCCCATGAGGCAGAGCCAGGGGAGGCTTCTGGCCCCCTGGTACACTCCTTCCAAGCCCCGCACTCTTCACCTGTTCCGTCTCCCACGGTGTGCTCCGCTCACATGACTTTGGGCACCCCCTCTGCCTCCTGATCACCCCCTGATCCTTCCCTCCACACCCACCTCTCAGAACCAACTCGGCAGAGCCCTTGCTCTGATGCTCCTGGCCCCCAGGTCACTTGGGCCTCTGCTTGTCCTGCCCCAAACGCTTGTGGGTGGGCCGTGGGCAGCAGAAGGGCCCTTTGAGAGGACGGGGCATGGGTGGTCTCAGGGGGAGGATGAGGCTACTGCAGGCCAGCAGCAGCCCCCGGGAGGGGGTTTCCACCTCCTCTTGACCCAGCACAGACCTGCTGGATAAGGCCTCTGCTCTCCTGCCGCGGGGTTGGGCGGCCTCTTACCTTTGGGGTGAGGTACTTGGTCATAATTTCCTTTCCTTTCTCTCCCAGTTTTTCATCTGGAGTAACTTCATATTCTGCCTAAAACAGAAGCAGAAAAAGAACAACCGATTTGCTCATGAGCGTCTTACAGTTACAGGACCCTCAAATTGGGAAGGTCCCTGGAGTCTGGCCAGTTCTTTTACAGGGCAGGAAATGGAGGCTCAGGGAGGGGAGAAGACGAGGCCACGGAGCCTGGTGTCCAGTACAAACGGCTCTGCACTCTCCATGGACACCAGAGCTAGCCAGCAGTCCTCTGCTTAGACTGCACAGGGGAATCGCTGGGGAGTGACGGCAGATACCCGCCAAGCATGTGGGGAGCCAGGGTCAGGACCACCGACTCAGACAGATCAAAGGAAACCACTGGAAAATAACGGGCCCCCAAACTGGGAGGCCACAGTGAGGATGTCTTAGGTCAAAACCAACTGCATGACCTTAGACAATTTCCTTAACCTCTCTATAAAGCACAGATGGTAACCACGTCTCTTTACAGGGTCATTGAGCAGACAGGATGTGATAAAGTTTTTAGCTCAGAGCCTGGCACATAATAAATACTCAATAAACAGCTGTCATTACTATCACCACCAATATTATTAAACCTTGCAAAGAAAAACAGTAATATGGATGCCTTTTCCAGCTTTCAGTTTACAAAGCGAATACACAGAGATTTTTTCAGATTCTATTTTTTAAATTGTGGTACTATGTATACAACATAAAATTTGCCATTTTAACCATTTTGAAGTGTACAAGTCAGTGGCATTAATTACATTTACACTACTGCGCCTCCATCAGCACCGTCCAGTACCAGAACTTTTTCACCACCCCAAAACAGAAGGCAATAACTCCCCATTTCTCCTCCCCCCAGAACCAGTCACCTTGAATCTACTTTCTCTGAGTTTGTCTCTATGAGTTTGCTTATTTTAGATTTCTCATATAAATGGAATCACATACAGAGATTTTTTGACATGATCTTATCTGCACCTTAAAAGAGCCCAGGTAAGTGATGGCGGAGGGCTAGGGTCACCTCATTCAGCTCCCCTCTACAGATGAAGGCTGGGAGGTTCTGGAGAGCAAAGACACTTGCTAGGGTCATTCAGCTGGTGGTGGCAGGGCTGAGACTGGAACCTCCAAGCCCAGAGCTCTTTCTTAACCACACTAAGGAAGTGGGGATTCCAGGTCACTGGCCAAACCAGTGGGACCCAAGCTCTAAAGAAGCAAGGCCTCTAAAAGACAGACTTTTTGATTTTCCTTGACCCAAATGAGGCTCAATTGCTGAGAGCGGAAAAAAGTCCTTGAGTAAACAAGAAACCTGGTAAGCTTGTCTTTCTCATTGAGACAAGGGAATTAATTGCAAACTGTTTATAACCATTTCAAAATCTACCACCCAAGGATTTGTCAGCTGCAGTCCAAAAGTACAGTTACTCAAAAGAGATGCAGGAAATGACATCAGCACAGACAGACCGAAACGCCTTCCCTGGGCTTATTTTTCACAGAGGATGGAGATCCCCCTTCCCCCCACCCACCAGCTCTCCCCACCTGGTTCAAGACCACTTCACAGCTCAGCGTCTGAGGCTCAATGTCTCCCCAGCCCAGGAGACCCTTCCGGAAAAAGACAAGATTCAATGATTTTCTCAATGGAAGAGAAGAAATATCAACTCCATGATCACTTGGGATCCATTCCATAGGGCCACGGAATGGTGGTTCTGGAAGGAAACCAACTTTCTCCTTTTACAGAGCAGGACACCGAGGCTCAGAGAAGTGAAGGACTCACCCAAGGTCACAGGTGAGTAGCAGCGCCAGGCCCGGCACGCAGGCCCCCTGACCTCCACTGAGCCGCCAAGTCAGAGCCGTTCTCTCCAAAGGCCAATTCCTCCTCATCAGTAAGATGAACCTTGGGGGACTGATATTTCTTGAGACATGTAAAGGAGAGAAAGCACTTTTTCTTTTTTACTTTCTCCTCTTATTTTCTCCTTCTGTGCTCCCCAACCATTCCCCCAAATGGGCACACCCCCATGTATACACACATTGTATATCGGGTTCCGATTATAGGCTGACCCTACAAGGAAGGTATTATTATTCCCAACATACAGATGAAGAAAGTAGGGCTTTGAGGCCAAATAGCTGGTGAGTGACAGAGCTGGGCATCGTGTCTCTGAAGGGGCTGAGAGTTCTAGAGCACAGTTGCCCATCCTTTCCCAGGGTGAGAAGAAAAGCCGGACACCTGCTGCCCCTGGAAGCCCCGCCTCATGATCTGGCACCATGGGAATTTACCCAGACTGCTTTGCAAGGCGCAGGCACTGAGCAAATGGCTGACCACCATTTGGAGTAACTCAATCCCATTCAGAACACTGGATTTGCCCTGTCCCAAAATACAACCGTGAAGGCAGTTCTATTTACCCAAATGGAGAACTGAGGCTCACTAATCAGCCTCAATAACCAGCTGAAAATATTATTGCTCTGGGTATTAAAACCAGTGTTAAAAAAAAATAATAACATCACTTTCAGGTCAGCTGCCTGCAAGCAGAACCCCGGCTGGGCGGATGGGAGCCACAGTTCCACAGGGAGGCAGCCGGGAGCACGCGGGGACAGCACCAACAGCCCGGGATCAAAAGGCCTTTCTTTGAGAGTCCACGTCAGGTCACCGCCACTTGAAGAGCATTTGTGTTGGGAGGCAGAAAACCAACAGAAGGCTTCCAGCTTGGCTCTCCATGCCGGTTAAGTCACCTGGAATGACAGGCCAGGTCTCCACAGTGCCCCCCAGACGGGCTGGGGCGCATGGGGGCACAAGTGCCCAAAGACCTCCTACAGAGAGAAGGCCCCTTTACCAGAGGCACTGAAGGCAGATCAAACGACACACACACCTGGGAAGCTGCTGCTGTGGGCCGCCGTTGCCCAGGGAGGGGGTGAGAGCTTCTGGAACCAGCCGAAACCAGAAAAGTTAAGCAGCAAAGACGAAGTTGGGCCAACAGCTGAGTATTTTACAATTAGCTTCGGCTCAGAAAATGGCAGCAAGACAATGATTTCAAAGAAGAAAGAGGTAAACTATATGCAAGAAATCCCCTGCGACACAGTTACCCTGTGACCTGGCAATCCCACTCCCAGGCATATACTCAGAAGAATTGAAAACAGGGGCTGGAACAGATACTTGGGCACCAATGTTCACAGCAACCTCATTCAAAATTGCCAAAAGGTGGAAGCAACCCAAGTGCCCATCAATGGATGAAGGGATGAACAACATGTGGTCCATCCACGCAATGGAATATTATTCAGCCATAAAAAGGAATGAAGTTCTGATACATGCGACAACATGGATAAACCTTAAAGACATCATGCTGAGTGAAATAAGCCAGACATAAAAGGACAAATATTGTATGGTTCCCTTTACATGAAATACTGATAATAAGCAAATTCATAGAGGCAGAAAGTAGACTAGAGGTTACTGGGGGAAAAGGAAATGGGAGTTATTGCCTAATGGATACAGAATTTCATTTTGAGGTGCTGGAAAGTTTTGGTCATGGATAGTGATGATGGTAGCACAACACTATGAACGTGATAAATACCATTGAAATATAGACAAAAATGGTTAAAATGGCAAATTTTATGATATATACATATAAAATCACAATACAATTTTTTAATTTAAAAAACAAAAGGGAAATGATTCAACAACACCCCCAAAAAAGAAAAGGAAAGAAAAGGAACTAGCTCTGTGATTTCATCTGTAAGGCAGTTCCTTCCAACCAGAGATGGTGGTGGGCATTGTCCCCCACCCCCCAACAGAGGGGACACACAGAGGCCTCTCTGCTGTTCTGCCCACTTGAAACCATCTCCCAGCCCAGAGCTCACACCCATCGGCCAGCGCCATGAAGAGCACCTATGCCAAGGGACTCAAGGGTCATTTTTCTTTCCCAGATATGTCCACAGTGGCAACCAAGGAAGGCATCGTTTCATCAGGCTTCTCTTTGCACTGTGACTCATGCCAAGCACAGGAACGGCCTTTTGGGAGGAGATGCTGCTCTAACCCAAAGAGCAAAATTCTACACCCGCCTTAAGGAAAAAAGAATTCTTTATATACTTGTGCCCGCCAAAGAGTATAAATATCTGTGTACATCCTAGTTTATAAGCCTAATATTTCATTCTCTTGGCCTGCTCTCATTGCATCATCAATCTCAGAAAAATGCCAGTCAAAATATGCCTCCCCTATTAAGACACATTCCCTGGAATGATTTTTTTAAAAATTGTGAATATTGCAAACCGGTAAAGGGAAGCCACCACGTTTCAGAGCAGCTGGCACAGGTTTAAACAGCAGAGAGGCTGAGCCCAATTCCTCCTGGCCTTTGACTAACTTTAGATGTCACCTCCTTCTCCCTGGAAACCTTTTCTCCTGCCCTGACAGGAAAATGAAGTCAGAGAGGCTCTGAGGTCTTGCCACCTCCAGCTGTGGTAATTATCGATGCGGTCAGCTTTTCCAGAGTCCACGCGGCACAGATGAGTGGCGCGTCTGCTCAGCTGCGCTGCTCGCTGCGGCCCTTTCTAGAGGAACACCCGAGTCCACCCACTGGCCTCGGCATCTGGCCTGTGCTGACCACATGTGATAGGGAGTCTCCGCTGGCTGCTCCAGAGCCTCTCCCCATCCTTTCCCACCCTGCCGTGGGGCAGAAGGGCACGAGGGTGGGGTAGTTAGCTCCGGGCTCCTTCCCTCTTGGATACCTCCTCTGGAGCCCCAGCTCCTGCAGGCTGCCCTTCAGCTAAGCCATAGCTCCCATCGGCTCCTGTACCACTCCCTTCTCTTGCCCCTGTAGACCTAGGAGTCCCTGCTGTTGCTACCCCAGAGGTAATGCACCATCCATTACTGGTTTCCACTTTGTAAACAGCCCTTCATCAAACTCTCCTTAATTAATGCCCTGGGTGGGCCATCCGTCTCCTGCCAGGACCCTGCCTGATACTCTGCATCCTCCTGCAGCTTGTGCAGGCTGCCCTGGCTTCCTCTCTGCTCTCCAGCTAGAATGCAGAAGCCCTGCATGAAGCGGTCCCCCACCAGGGACCCCAGGGTCAGATTGGCCTCTAGGTCCCCAGTGACCAACCCCAAAGCCTTTGCCCATCTGGGTGGACAGATGGTTTGATCTGGCTCCCATCTCAGGAGCCCTTTTAGGCCTGGGTCAGGAGGGGCTTCATTGGCCCACGTTTGGGCAGCTGACATGACAGAGCCAGTGGAGGAAGGAAGAGTGGATCCCTGTCCATGTCGGGTCCTAGACATAGTGACACAAGTGACCCTGCGGTGAGTCAAGATCTTGCTTACAGCACCACAAATGCCAGCTGATGAAACATGCCTGGGCTAGAGGCCAACTCTGAATCACGAGATGGGGAAAAGGGGTATGGCACCTTTCTCTCAGGTGGAGGTGACAGGGGACTGCTGCTGTCACAGAGAGTCCTGAGGCAGAGAGGCTAAATTGTCCCACCTCCTGTTCTGTCCCACCATTTTTCTCCCAAGAGCCACATCCCGAGTGGCTTTCTTGACCCCAACCTGCCTAGGTACTTCTTTTCTTCTCGAATCCCCAGAATCATTTCTCTGTCCCCAACCTCCACCATGGCCTCATCAGGCAAAATGTTTGACTGTCCCTGTTAATTCTTTGGCTATAGGTAAAAACAATGCCAACCTTTCCTAGTTCCAGCAAAACTGTCATCTCTTGGCTCTTGGAACCCAAGGATGAATTGAACAACTGAATTGTGGAGAGAGTGGAAATGCAGCTGGGACTAGAACACCAAGAACCAGGAACATGGGCACTTCCGGAACCCACTCATCCCTGCATGTGCGCGCATGTCTGTTGGCTTCAATCTCTTCCACTGCAGACTGGTTTCTTCCAGGGGCAGGAAGCATGGCAGTCGACAGTTTCCAGGTTTTCATTGTACCAGAGAAGGACTTCCCCCCAAGTTTACAAGTCTTAGATAAAGATTTTCATTGACCCAACTGGGATCCAATCAACTAGGGGGTACCATCATTAAAAACAGAATAGCCATGATGTTTGGGTGTAAGGGGGGGCACCCAGAAAATTGTATGACCCTATTATATGTCCACTATATATATATTTTTTTAATTCTTTTTTTTTTTTACTTTATTTTGTAATTTAATAATTGAAAATATAAACAATTAAAAACTAAAAAGTAAACACAGATGAATAAATATTTACATTTCTCAATTAAATGTAATGGATACATCTAAAATTTTTTTTGAATCAAATATGTTACACAATATATTTGGTTCAGAGTAACGCATACATACATTATTTGTCCTTTTGTGTCTGGCTTGCTTTGCTCAACATAATGTCCTTCAGGTTCATCCATGTTGTCATATGCTTTACAACATCATTTCTTCTTACAGCTGCATAATATTCCATCATGTGAATAGACCACAGTTTATTTATCCATTCATTTGTTGGACACCTGGGTTGTTTCCACCTTTTGGCAATGGTGAATAATGTTGCTATGAACATCGGTGTGCAGATGTCTGTTTGTGTCACTGTTCTCATTTCTTCTGGTATATGTCCAGTAGTGGTATTGCAGGGTCACGTGGCAAGTCTATATTCAACTTCTTTAGGAACTGCCAAACAGTCCTCCATAGTGGTTGTACCATTCTGCATTCCCACCAACAGTGAAGAAGTGTTCCTATCTCTCCACATCCTCTCCACACTTGTAGTTCTCTGTCTTTTTAATAGTGGCCATTCTGATAGGTGTGAAATGATATCTCATTGT
>JAQZBX010087424.1:0-12869 GCA_029593785.1 Cabassous unicinctus
ATATGTATGTCCAGGTGAACTTCCTCCCATGTATCCCCCGTCACTGACAACCCACACCAGTGATCCTTCTCTGCCCCATTTGTAACCCTTCTGTGATCTAAACCTTCTTCAAAAATGGAGCGAATTAAAATATAGGGCTTTTTAAAAATTATGTATTTTCTTTCTTATATTTAAACCTCTATATTTTTATGTAACACTTATGTTATCTAAATCTTCTTTAAAAATGAAAAGAACTAAAAAATAAGAAGAGAGTTATACAAAAATCAATGAGAGATAATATCAATGTCATAACTACACAGCTGGAAGTTTCAGAAAAAGAACACAAACTATTCCCAAAGGAAGTAGAAGGAATGAAATACAAAGATCAGAGCAGAAATAAATAAAATTGAGAACAGAGAAACTAAAGAGAAATCTAACAAGACCAAAAGTTGGTTCTTCAAGAAGATTAACAAATTGACAAACCCTTAGCTAAACTGACAAAGGAAAAAAAGATAGAATATGCAAATAAATAAAATAAAATATGATAATGGGGACATTACTACTGACCTAGGAGAAATAAAAAAGTTCATAAGATGATACTGTAAAGAAATGTAAGCCAAAAAACCAGACAATGTAGATAAAATGGAAAAATTTCTTGGAACATATGAATAACCTACACTTACCCTAAAAAATACAGAAGAACTCAACCAACCAATCAGAGGTAAAGAGATTGAAACAGTCATTAAAGAACATCCCCAAATTAATAGCCCAAGACCATTGATTTCACAGGTGTGTTCTACAAAGCATTCAAAGAAGATTTATTACCAATGTAACTCAAGCTCTTCTGAAATTTTGAAAAAGAAAGAAGGCAACCAAATTCATTCTATGAAAGCAGTATCACCCTAATACCAATGCCAGGTAAAGATATCATGAAAAAAGAAATTTACAAGCTTGTTTCCCTAATGAATATAGATGCAAAAATCCTCAACAAAATACTTGCTAATGGAATCCAACAACACATTAAAAGAATCATTCACCATGATCTAGTGGGTGTTATACCAAGAATGCAAAGGTGGTTCAACACAAGAATATCAATGTAATACACCAGATGAATAAATCAAAGAATATAAATCACATAGTCTATCCATATAGGCAGAAAAGGCATTTGAACAAAGCACAGCATCCTTTCTTGATAAAACTACTACAAAAACAGGAACTGAAGGAAACTTTCTCAACAAGACAAGACCAAATATGAAAACCCCTCAGCTAACATTGTACTCAATGGTGAAAGACTGAAAGCTTTCCTGTTGATATCAAGGCTAAGACAAGGATGCCCACTGTCACCACTGTTCTTCAATATTGTAGCTAGAGCAGTCAGACAAGAAAAGGATATAAAAGACATCCAATATGGAAAAGAAGATGTAAAATACTCGCTATTCACAGATGATATGATCCTATTCTTAGAAAGCCCCAAAAAACTACAACAAAGCTGCTAGAGATTATTAATGATTTCAGTAGCATGTCAGGATAAAAGATCAATATGCAAAATAAAGAGGTGTTTGTACACACTAGTGTTGCAGTTGGGCAAATTGATATAATTATGAATTCCAATAATATAATTGGATCATGCTTGTAAACTGATCTGTTAATCTGGGCATGAGTAAGTTATGATTAGGGCGTTGACTGGACCACATCAGTAGGGCATTGAGCCCCACCCCTTGGTGGGTGAGGGAATTGAATTTAAAAGGCAAGGCAAAGGAGAGAGGGAGCAGTTTGTGAGAAGCACTTTTCATGTTGGAATTTTGATGTTGGAGAGAAGGCCCCAGGAGAAGAGAAGTCAGCTGTTTGCCTGGTAGTCTACAGCTGACCTTGTGGAGGAACCAGAGGTGCTAAGCCCAGAGAGAAATGCAGCCCTGGGAAGAGAGGAACCCAAGAAGCCTGAACCCTGCCAAACGTTGGCAACTGTCTTGCTCCAACACATGGCAAAGGACTTTGGTGAGAGAAGAAACTTAACGCTTTATGGCCTGGTATCTGTGGACTTCTACCCCAAATACCCTTTATAAAGACCAACCCATTTTTGGTATTTCATATTAGCACCCCTTTGGGTGACTAATACAACTAGTAATGCACAATCTGAGGAGGAAGTCAGGAAATAATTCCATTTACAATAACAAGTAAAAGGATCAGATATTTAGGGATAAACCTAACCAAGGGTTTTAAAGCAATTGTATTTAGAAAATTATAATGCATTGCTTAAAGAAATTTTTAAAAGGCCTAAATAATTGGAAGAACATTCCATGCTCATGGATTGGAAGACTAAATATCATGAAGATATCAGTTCTACCCAAATTGATATACAGATTCAATGGCATCCTGATAAAAATTCCACTAGGCTTCTTTAAACAAATGGAAATACAATTATTACATTTATTTGGAATGGTAAGGTGTCCCAAATAGCCAGAAACCTTTAAAAAGGAAAAGTGAAATTGGAGGACTTTCTCTTCCAGACTTGAAATCATATTAATTAGGTACAGTGGTAAAAACAGCATTGTTCTGGCATAAAGATAGACACATATACCAATGGAAATGAATTGATGTTTCAGAAACAGACCCTAATATCTATGTTCAGGAGATTTTTAGCAAGTCTTTCACCACACCCAGCTGGGTAAGAATAGTCTATTCACCAAATGGTGCCGGGAGAACTGGATATCTATAAACAAAAGAGAGAAAGAGGAATTTTATCTCTCATCTTATACAAAAATTATCTCAAAATGTATCTAAGTCCTAAATATAACAGCTAAAACCATAAAGCTCCTAGAAGAAAATATAGGAAAACATCTTCAAGACCTGGTGATAGTTGGGGCATTTAAAATCTTATACTGAAAACATGAGCAGTGAAAGGAAACATTGATAAATATGGCCTCCTCAAACTTAAACACTTTGAATTCAAGGGAATTTCTCAAGAAGGTGAAAAAGCAGCTTACTCAATTTGAGAAAATATTTGGAAACCACATATCTGATAAGGGTTTGATTTCCATTCCACATAAAGATATCATACATTTCAGAAATAAAAGAGCAAGCAATTCAATATAAAAATGGGCAAAATTCTTAGTTATTTCTCCAAAGAGAAAACACAAAGGGCCAAAAAACACATGAAAAAATGTTCAATATCACTAGCTATTAGTGAGACGTAAATTAAAACAATGAGTTATCATCTCATACCACATAGAAGGGCCATTCTTAAAAATAACAGAAAACAATAAGTGCTATAGAGTATGTGGAGAAATAGAAACACTCCTTCACACTTGGTGGGGTTGTAAAATGGTGAAGCCTTTGTGAAAGACAGTATGCTCATTCCTCAGGAATCTAAATACAGATCCAGAAGTTTCAGTAATTCCTCTACTAGGAATATATCCAGAAGAACTAAAAACTTTGACAGAAAGAGACATCTGCACAACAATGTTCATAGTGACATAATTCCCAATTGTCAAAAGATGCAAAGAACACAAGTGTCCATCAATGAATGGACAAACAAAATGTAATATATACATACAATAGAATACTATGTTGCACTAAGAAGAAATGAAGCTAGGACACATATGATAACATGGATGAATCTTGAAGACATTATGCTAAGTGCAATAATCCAGAAACAAAAGGACAAATATTAAATGGTCTCATTAATATGAACTGGATATGACAAATAAACATATGAAGTTAAAACCTAGAGCATAGTTTATTAGGAAATAAAAGGAGGGCTGAGAAGGAATACTGATGTTTAACATATGTAGAAGTTTTGATGAATTTGACTTTAAATGTTTGGAAATGGGTAGAGTTGATGATAACATGTCATAGTGAATACAAGTGGTTTATAAATGGGATTGTGGCTGGAAAGGGTAGTCTAGGCATGTAAATGTCAGTTGAATAAAGCTAGAGAATAATCTAAGGACTGAATAATACACTGAACCAAGGGATGGACGAATATTGTGGATAAAAGTACAAATTCCAGAATGTCCTTCTGTGAATTAGAATGGATGTATATCACAATTGCAGGGAAGTTTAAATGTGGAAAAGCAAGGGAAAATACAATTAATGTAACAAATGGACCATAGTTAACAACAATTCTGTAATATTCTTTCATCATTGCCAAATATATATGGTGTTAATAATAGGGGGTATGGAAAAAATGTGCCAGATGTACCCTATGGAATGTATTTAGTTGTAATAGTCTGATGATATTATCTCATAACCTATAACAAAATTTCCAACATGGTGCGGTGTGTTGGTGAAGAGTTGTTGTATGGGAATTCTACATATGTACATGATTGTTTTATAAGTTCACAACTTATGTATTAAAAATATATTACTAAATATATATTCTAATAAAATTGTATTTCTTTTACATATGGTCTACTCACAGGTTTAACAATTAATTTGTATATTTAGGGTAATTTTCTGGGTATCTTTTTTATTGATTACTAGTCTAATGTTACTTTAGTCAGAAAACACACCAAATATGACTTTATGGTGCTGAGGCTTGTTTAGTAGCCTTTTTTAAATAGAGAAATTGTGGGTTTATAGAAAAATCATATATAAATTACACGATTCCCATACACCAGGCCACCAACAAAAACATGCAATGGTATAGAACATTTGTTACAACTGATTAGCTGAATTTTGTAATTATACTATTATTTAAAGTTTGTTTTAGAGAAGTTGTGGGTTTACAGTCCAATCATGCAAAAAATACAGGATTCCCATTCACCACCCCACCAACCAAAACTTGCATTGGTGTGGTACGTTTGTTACAATTGATGATAGCACATTTTTATAATTGTAGTGATAATTATAAAGTCCATGGTTTAACTTAGGATTCACTGTGTAGTGTAGTTCTATGGATTTTTTAATTTTTTTTGTATTCTGTTGTCATTTACACAATCTAACATTTCCCCTTTTCGTCATATTCACATATGTGTTTCAGTGCTCTTATTTGCATTCACAATGTTGTGCTACCTTCAGCGTCATCCATTAACAAATATTTCCATCATTCCAAATAGGAACTCTGTAGATTTTATTTTATTTTATTTTATTTATTTATTTATTTATTTTTTCATAAAAATCAAGATTTTTCACAGTACATACCAATATTTGTAAAATGATATATAAATATATATGCATATATGTGTATTTTCTTACATAAATGTTATTTTATATATATATATATTTTAAAGGTATTTAGATTACCTAATTATTACTCAGAAATTACAAGGATTCCCATGTTCCCCACCTCCCACACCTCCCACAACATTACATTTTAAACCTCAACTTCCCATTCTGAAACCCCATTCCTTCCCCTTGGTAACCTAAATTCCAGATGTGTTTCTATGAGTTTGCTTTTTCTAATTGTTTCAAATTAATGAGATCATACAATATTTATCCTTTTGTATCTGTTATATTTCATTCAGTATGATGACTTCAAGGTTAATACATATTGTAAAATGTAACAGGACTTTGTTTCTTTTGATGGCTGAATAATATTCCATTGTATGAATATACCACATTTATTCATCCATTCATCAGTTGATGGATTCTTGAGCTTCTTCTATCTTTTGGCCATTGTTAATAATTCTGCAAGGAACATCAGTGTTCAAATATCTGACCAATCCCCTGCTTTCAATTCTTCTGGGTATTGGGATTGCCAGGTGATAATTTAGTCCTATACTTAGCTTTATGAGAAACTGCCTAAATTTTATTCCACAGTGGCTATACTTTTTTATACTGTCACCAGCAATTAATGAGTGTTCCTATTTTTTTTTTACATCCTCTCTAACATTTGTTGTTATTTTCCTTTTTTTAATTAGTAGTCATTCTAATGGATGTGATATTATTGTATCTCATTATGGTATTATGCATGCTGCTAGTGGCTCATGATGTTGCACATCTTTTCGCCTTCAGGCCACTTGTATATCTTTTGTGGAGTGAGGTATGTTCCAGCCTTTAACCCATTTTAAAATATATTTTATTGAAGTATATCATTCATACATGAACATACATGAATAATAAGTATATAGAAAAATTGTGAACTTACAAAATATATATACATAACGCCATACAGTGTTCCCATACATCACTGCTCCACCAACACTTTACTTTGTTGTAAAATATTTGTTACATACTATGTAATAGAATTGTCAAAATATTACTACAACTATAATCCATATCTTAAATTTGGTGTATTTTCCCCCAACCCACCCTATTATTTTTAGAAATATTTCTATTACAGAGGTTGTGAACTTACAGAACAATCATGCACATGTGTAGAATTCTGATATATCACCCTTTCACCAACACACCAGACGATGGTGGAATATTTGTTATAGATTATGAGATATTATCAGACTATTACCACCAACCATGGTCCATAGTGTACATTTGGCACAATTTTTCGATTAAACATTATAAACATAGTAGCCCATTAAAATTTTTTTTGGTCTTTTTTTGTTAAGTTAAAGAATTTCTTCATATACACCAGATAATAATCCTTTATCAGATGTGTCTTTTCCAAATATTTTCTTCCATTGCATATATTGTCATTTTACTTTCACAAAATCATTTGAGAAACAAATATGTTTATGTCTTGATGTGGTCCCATTTACATACTTTTTCTTTTGTTGCTCATGATTTGGGTGTAATATCTAAGAAACCATTGCCTACTCAAGGTCTTGAAGATGCTTCCTTATGTTCTTTTCTAGGAATTTGATAATTCTAGCCCTTATATTTAGGTCTTTGATCTATGTTGAGTTGATTTTCTTTCATGGTGTGAGGTAAGGGGCTTCCTTTATTTTATAAATGGAGATCTAGTTTTTCCAGCACAATTTCTGAAGAGATGATTTTTTCCAAAATATGTCTTTTGCACCTTGTCAAATATCAGTTGGTCATAAATGTGAGGGTTGATTTCTGAGCTCTCAATTCTATTCCAGTGTTATATATGTGTTTCCTTGCGCTAGTACCATGTTGATTTGATTACTGTGGCTTTGTAATAAATTTTTTTATTCTTTAAAAGATACTTAGATTACATAAATGTTACACAAAAAATATAGGGATTCCCATATGCCCCACCTCCCACACCTTCCACAGCCTCCCATATAAACATCCTTCATTAGTGTGGCACATTCATTGCACCTGATAAACACATCCTGGGGCTTTGCCATTAAGCATGGACCATAGCTCACATTGTAGACCACACTCTTTCCCACACAGTTCTGCATGTTAGGTAATGATATAAAATGGCCTATATTTGTCATTCAGGAAGTGTGAGTTCTCCTACTTCATTCTTTTCAAGATGGCTTTAGCTGTTTGGGGACTCTTTTTTCCTTCTATATGAATTTGATTATTGTATTTTAACTTTTTGAAAAGAAAGTTTTTGGAATTTTGATTGGCATTGCATTGAATTTCTAAATTGCTTTGGGTAATATTGACATCCTAATTATATTGAGTCTTCCAATCCATGAACATGGTATATGCTTCTATTTATGTTGGTCTACTTTACTTTCTTTTAGCAATATTTTGTAATTTTATATGTACAAATCCTTAAATCCTTGGATATGTTTATTCCTATGTATTTTATTCTTTTAATTTTTATTGTAATTTGAAATTTTTTTCTTCACATCTTCTGATTTTGCTTGTGTATAGAAACACTATTGATTTTGAGGTGCTGCTCTTGTACTCCACCAGATTGCAGAATTCATTTATTAGCTCTTGGAGATCTGTTTATGTATTTTTCTGGATTATATATATATAAGATCATGTCACTTACAAATAGGGAAATTTTACTTCTGCATTTTCCATTTGGATGTTTTCTATTTATTTTTCTTTCTTAAATGCTCTGTCTTCAATGTGCAGTAATTTGCTCCTTTAATTGCCTCTTTGACCTGACAATTTATGGGAGGGTTCCATTAAACATTTAAATCTGTTTATTGATCCATCTACTTTTGCATATGGATCTTTAAATGATTGTTTTTACATTTTGGGCCTAAAGAGGTCATGAGAATGAACACACACTCTCACACATAAATTCACACACACACACACACACACATATATATATATACACAGACAACATACATATACACAAACAAATATTCATTATAAGTACTTACTTTTTCTCTTTCTTTCATCAAATATGGTCACCATAGTTATTTCACATATATTGTGGTTTGAAGCTGTGTGTACCCCAGAAAAAAACATGTTCTTAAATCTAATCCATTCCTGTGAGAACGAAACTTTGGAACGTGTACCATTGATTCCTTTGGTAGGCATCAATATAGGCCCCCAAATGTCCAGACCTTGATTCCCAGAATTTGTGACTATATTATCTCACACAGAAAAGACACTTTGAGGATTTGTATAAGTTAAGGTTGCTGAGATGGGGTGATTATATTGGATCATCTGGGTGTGTCCAATGTAATCCCAAGGGTATATTTAAAAGCAAAAGATGGAGATGGACAAATCAGAATCATAGAATGAGACCATGAAAGCAGATGTTAAAGTAAGCTGGCCCTTGAGTCAAAGAAGGCAGGCAGCCTCTAGAGGCTGGAAAAAGAAAGGAAACAGATTTTATCCTAGATCCTTCAGAAGGAACACAATTATGTTGACACCTTGATTTTAGCCTAATGAGACCCATTTTGGAATTCTGACCCCCAGAACTGTAAGTTAATAAATGTGTACTATTTTAAGCCACCAAGTTTGTAGTAGTTTGTTGTAGCAGCAATAAGAAACTAATACAGGTCCTTTTTGTAATCCAATCTGAGTGTCTCTATGTGCCTCAGAATTGCAACACCTCTATATCTTTATCTTTTAAAACTATATTAGCCACTTAAAATAAGTGTTGAATATTGGTACCATTAAAGCTTCTGTTCAACTACATGATATTCTGGATGATTTTGCATGGTGCACCTTGTAACAATTATTTTTTAAAGAGTTGTTTATTTATTTCTCTCTTTCCCACATTGTCGGCTCTCTATGTCCATTTGCTGTGTATTCTTATGTGTCTGCTTGTCTTCTCTTAGGCAGCACTGGAAACTGATCCTGGGACCTTTTGGAGTGGGAAACATGTGCTCAATCTCTTGCACCACCTCTGCTCCCTTGTCTGCTGCATCTCTTATTTTCTCTCTTCTGTGTTTCTTTTTATTGCATCATCTTGCTGCACCAGTTCTTTGCTTAGGCCAGCACTCGGCATGGGCCAGTACTCCACACAGGCCAGATCACTTCACCAGGAGGTCCCAGGAATCGAACCCTGGACCTCCCATATGATTAATAGGAGCCCCATCTCTTGAGCCCCATCTGCTTCCCTACCTTGTAATAATTAAGTTGTGGCTTGAAAATTAAAGTTGGACTAGACTTTGCTGTGCCAGAAGATAAAGGTAAGCTGAAAAGCTACACTGTCTTTGATGCATATTAATCTAAAAACTAACTGATGAAAAACTACAAGCTTCCACTAATTCATAACAATGGAACAATTCTTAATTGTTCTTAACCTTTTACAATATTGTAGTGCCATAAATTTCCTCTTTTAATTCTTCTCCTTAAGACTAACTTATTAGTATTTATCATGCAATTTTTCTGTTTCTGTTGATATCAGTCTCATAAATCCATAAGGCAGGAAATTATGAAATACATTTTGCAAAAGTTTGGGGATACCATTTGTCATATCTATCAAAACATTTTGTGCTATCTCAGCATCCATTTCACTTCTATTAAGCCAGTTGCCAAAACACTGCCCTTTTTCATAAAGAACAGCTTTCCATCCTTGGGGCCTAAACCACCCCAACTTTAACCCACATCGGTAGCCACAGAATTCACTTAGAACCCAGAGTTGGTCTCAAATTATAAACTAAACATTTCAACAAACCTCAAACCCCCTGTCCCTTTACCTTTTCACACACATTCTCTGTAAGCTAAACAATCCTTGACCCCTATAGGAAATCAACTCACATTCACCCCCTGACCCCAATAATGTCACAAACCCATAGACCCCTCTTGCTCTACTTGAGTGCTTTCTACAAGCTGGTTGAGCCACCTGAGACAATTATGTTTCCCATCAACCCTTCAAGAACCACTGTCTTCCTGTTACCAGTGAGTATTATACTATCTTTTCTCATGCATTATTATCTTGTTTCCCAGTGTGTCACCTGAGTTCTGCCCAGAACAAAACTTAATTTCCAATTTAACTAATTCAAAACACCATTCAATACTCAAGTTTTCCTTTGTTCAAATTTTTTATATCCACTTCACTTTCCTACCTAATTTTCTTTTTATGGATCACAAACTTTTGTTTCTTCTAACTGAACCTTCTGAGTGCTGTGTCTGAGCTCATGTTTGAGCCACTCAATGAAGTAATGTTTGCCATGTAAGCAAGTATGTAAGTGCGTCTTCTCTCTTTAACGTTCTTTTGTAAATACTCTTTCCTCGAGGAAATTGCCTATCCATTAATTCACTTTACTAGGAGCCTGTCCTACCTCCTCTGAAACTTGTGTGATTGGTCTGGGCCTTGAAAGTCTTTGAGAACACCATAGACACATGCTTCTGATTCTGATTCCAAAGTCATGAAGAGACAACCAATGCTCTGCACTGTCTCAGTTATGCCCTTTGGTTGTTACAGGAGCTAATTCTGAAGTGCACAAATAGACCTAATACTATCTCTTTTGTTCAAGCTGAACATCAAAATTATCAATTTGTCCTGGCTTTTCAATTTGACATTGAAGAGAGCAACAGAAACAGCCATTTGCTTCCCAAACATTCTCTCAGTTTCCATCTCTACAGTTCCTTCCACTGTGATGCCAGGACTTTGAAGAGCACCATTATATGGGTATCTGGAGAGGGGCAGAACATCCCTAATGATTCCTGCCACAAACAGACCAAGAATGTGACTGACACTGCAAGAGTCAATTTAGCATTCTTTGTCTAGATTGAAACACTTCTGGAGCTCTACAAAATACCATAAGTATGGGGCTTGGGAGCATCTAAAGGGGTGACATTTTTCTTCCTCAATGCTGTTCTTTGGCCACTTAAAAAGCAAGGAAGAACTCGGGTTTATACATGTCCCAAACGGGAGAATACCTAACACAAACAGTTTCAAATATGGTGGATTAATTATTTGAATCAGGAAGCTTTGAAGGAATTGAAGCAAATCTGGCATTTCTTGCAAAAGCAGAACATAGTAGCATCTGGAAATTCGGCTATTCTGATGTACTCAGAAAGATGTAAGATAAATATTCTGAAATAAGAAAACTTTAATATTTATGTCATATTCTGTTGTTCAAAATATTACATATATAACCATTTTCTTACTATGTTTGGACACTCTTTGAATGCTCTATAAATAGCAGATAATTTGGACAGCACAACAATGAAAGCATACCATTGTGGAAATTTTTAAAGATACTGAGTTAAAAATCGGTAGAGGTTATTTATTCTAACTAACATCATTCATATAGTCAAAATGGAGCCAGGATTTGAACCCAGGATGCCTGGCTCTGAAGCCAAACTGCTCCCTTACCACTTCCTCCATCAGATAATATTGTTTCATGACCATGTTGCTATTGCCAGGAATATAAGTTTGGATACCTGAGATGTGTTTCCTGCAATTCTATTTTTATTTTGTTTCCTGAGATCTCAGTGTGTAATTTGTTTTTTTTTCTCTTGATTCAGATAAGCTATGGCTCTTTTCATCTTTTACAGAAAAGTAAGGACCAGTTTTCCTCTCTCCATTCGATGCCCCTCCCCCGTGGACACTTCTGTAGCATTAGGAATAGTCCCATTATTGATATATTTTGGATGGATCTGGGTAGGGATGATAGCTGCAGATGACTTAAAAAGTGAGCATTTACTCTGGGATCTTAAAGGAGAAATGGCTATAAGATGTGCCTCCATGTCATATAAGGAAAATGTACCTGTGACCGAGAGGATGTACACCTCAAGAGATTGGACTTTCATGGCCAGAATCATAGGCTCATTTGCAACTGTGTCTATCATTTATGGTAACAACAGTACATTAATAAGTGTGTGCACAGCATGAATTTTTTTCCTGACAACCCAGAAAGTGTGGATTGCTACATCAAAAGTGCTTCTTTTTTTTCCACCTGACAACTTTTTAGATACTTTCTATGGGAGTCATTCTTTTAAACACAAGGGCTTTGAGATACCAGATTTGAAAGCTTTCTAAGGATAGTTAACCCCTCTTGATATCCAGAAGACTCTTTCTTTACCAAATTCTGGCTGGAAGATTTTAATTGCTCACTTGCAGGAACTGTATGTGGAAAAATTTGGGAGTGTCCAGCCCATAACTCTTGGAGACTTTGTCTAAGGAAAAGTTAGACATGAACATGTCTGAATCTAGATAATAGATCTATAATGCTGTGTATGTGGAGGCTCAAGCTCTCAATGAAATGCTTTTTACGAAAGCAGAAATGGAGTCCACAATAGATAGAGCCCAGCTCATGCTTCTGCCCTGGCAAGTAAAGGGTACTCATTAAATATCATTTCCATTAATGACTTATTGGCACTAGAGTTATTGAATGTGTTATAGAATGATGATTGTGGCATTTTCATAAGGTCCACAGGGACATGGGCATTATGGAGTGTTTTTCTTTCCTATTGGTTATAAGTAAACCTTTAATGATTTTACTGTCTATTTGCCAATTGTTTAAACTCATTTAACTATAAATAATTATCAATAAAAGGTAATAAAAGAACTACACTAATGAAAGATGTTGTTAATGGGGAAATGTGTGGGACAGGGAAGGGTTGGGGTGTATGGGAATCCCCTGTATTTTTTCCCACTTTTTTCATTTATTGAAGTATATCACTCATACATAAATGTACATAAACAA
>JAQZBX010087425.1:0-12860 GCA_029593785.1 Cabassous unicinctus
TATATATATATATATTTCAAATAGCCAGAGTAAGATGCAATTTTTCCTAAGCCACTAAATCCTGAATTCTGGATCCTGTTTCTCCTATTACCAATTCCTAATGTTAGATAAGGAATGTAGTTCCTAGAACTAAGAAACCTCTGCTCTTGGGGAGAAAAGGAATCTGTTTTCAATTCTAAGCTATTGGGTATAGAAGAACTAATTATGTTTTTAACGGTGGCTGGTTTCATAAAATATGTACCAGTGTATACTTCTTCCTTGTACTTTGAATGCAGCCATAGAAACGTTAGCACAAAAATCTGTGGCCTGGAATGAATCTCTGATGACTACTGAAGATTACAAGTCTTCATAATGTGTAGAAACTAAAGAGAAAGAGACTATACAACGTCTAGTCCACTGAATTAGTAAACAGCTGAAATTTGTTTACTATTTTAAAGTAAACAATATAAAGTGGAGTCCTTTCAAATACCATTATGCTACTACTAATTATTTAGGACTTGAATTAGCTTGGCATCTTTTACAAAAAACATTTACTTCACAACATGCCACTTAAAAACAATAAATGGAACTGTACCAATGTCAGCAAGGCCAGCTGGCAAACCAGAGCTGAGAATGAGTAGTCTGACTAAGTCTTAACATTCAAAGATGCTTATAATCTGTGCTTTAAGGTTAAATTTGAGATGACTCAAATTTCCTTCTTTGTTCATTATACATTTAAAGTTAAATACCTTTAAGATATGCAAAAAATTAGTATGTGAACTTTTATTATTTCAACCAAGCCATAGACTTTGGAGATTTGGCAGCATAATCCAGGAAGAATGCTATCTAAAGGGGTTGAGCTGTTGCTAATTCTGTCTTCTGCTCCACCCAAGTAATTTCTGGGACTAGACAAAGGAGTGAAAGGTTAGGTGTGACTAGTTAACCAGCCATTTTGTTCTCATAAGAGAAATCAGGAGGCACTTGATGTTCAAAAGATAATTTTAACTTCTGCCCCTTACTACCTTTTTAGCATAGTTTGGTTTGACTTTGACCGATGGCTATATCCCTCATCTTATGTAGAATAACCAAACTGGTTCAAAATCACTTGGATGATCTATGTTTGTCACTTAATCTGAAATATGCCATCACTGAAAAAAATAAAGGAACTCATTTTCTGTATCATACTTTAAAACAAAAATCAAAAATTCTTGTGCTAAAAGTGCTTTTGCCCAGGACTGCCAGTTCTATTTGTAACCTGAGATACATCTAACATCTAAAAGCACAAGCTATGCTTTTAAAAACCATAAAGTAAATCTCTATCTGTGACAGAACTTTAAAGTAGACCTATTGATATATTATATATAATTAGTTTGTTCTATTTTAAAAGTATTAGAGCAGAAATATCTTTGGTTAATTCTTTTCTCTACATGCAAAATAAAATATTCTTACACAACCGAGCATTTTATCTCTGGATCCTAACAATGAGTTTGTCAATGTCCTTTAGAAATAAGGGGCAGTACACAGGGAAAAGAAGAAAAAAGGAATGAACCAAGAAAGAGAGAAAACATTCAGTTGCCACGTTGTCATCATGGTCAGCTTTGAGAGCAAGCAGAGAAATGCCAGTAAGAAATAAAATAACATACATACATACCACAACTGTAGCCTCATCAGCTTTTCCAGTGGTTACTACTAGCACATTTCTGACAATGAGGGTTAGAATTTAAAGCTGGCTGCTTTTAGTACAATTTAGCTAATACAACAGAAAAAAAAATTTAATTGTAGACTACTCCCCCTGCTCTCCAAAAAGAAAAATAAGGGGGAGGTGAAAAGAGGAAAGTAGAATGGCAATATTAAGGAGATTTTTTAAAAATTGATTTATGTCAGAACCATGATTATCATCCCAGTTTATTCACTCTAACCTTCAGGACAGAACCATGTGATTAACATGACAAATTTTTGAACCAGTATTACAAGCATGTCCCAGTAAGTTTTCCCCTGTTAATTTCTTTAAATGAAAATTAAATAGTATATCTTGGCTTCTTAAGGACTGCTAACCTGTGAATTATACACAGGGAAGGCAAGAAGAATCTGAGGTTTCACATGCCAAGAACATATTTTCAGAAAATGAAGACAGGCAAAGCCTAAGTGTGCACAAGGCACACAATAGAAAAGGAATTCACCATCCGTGATCTTAAAATTACAAATGGAGAATGAGAAAGAATGAGTTTATATAAGCATATGTCTCTATTTATAAATATTTATATAATTTACCATGAAGACATGCAAGTAGTGTTATAGCAACTATTATATAATACAGAGGGATCAGCCTTTCAATTACAGTTTACTTTAGTTAAATAGCAAATATGTCTTCTCTATTGCATTCCTCTGTAGTGCCTGAAACTGGAGAGAAATGAAGATTCCACACTATGCTACATTTCTTATGGGAGACTGTGTATGTCTCAAAAGTGTTGAGTTTGTTTTTTAAAACGTTCAACACAGATTAAAGAGAACAAGGTAAGTTCAGTGCAGCTTCAGGGCAGCTTTGATGCAGCATTAGAATATGTTCACTTGGTGAGGAAATATATGTTCCCCCAACCCCCCATTCACCGCATTAGGTTTGGCAGCAAACACAAGGTCAAAGAGAAAGCACAAATGTTTGCTAGAAGGCAAATTTCAACAGCAAGCAAGACCTGACCTTAAAAAGGTCTTTACAACAAAAACACCTAGAGACTATAAAAGAGACCATTTTAAAAGTCTGGTATAATTTAATTTTGCCTGATTCCTCTAAGCAGAAGAGTAAGATTAGAACACATTCAATCCTCTTTACAGCTTCATAAATTGAGATTACATGGAAATCAGGTCAGGAAGCTCAAATATTTAAAGTAAAGCATAGGAGAAGCAGGTAATAAAACATCAGAAGATAAATATTTATCCTAAATTTATTTCCCCAGATATCCATTCCTTATTGGCTACACATATAAAAAACAAAATTTGAAGATTATAAGCTTCAACAACATACCTAATTTCTTTCTTTCTTTCTAAATCTCTGAAAGCATAAGTTCATATTCCAAAGCTTTGTGCTTCCCTTGTGTCATTCTGGAGGCTGATATTAGAAATAATTGGTGCCTAGAAGACCTAAGGTCAGTTTTCCTTCCACAAGGAGAAAACTTACAGGGAAGAAGAGGGCTCTTCTATCTTGATGGATATTATCCCATACTCTGTACCTCTCTCCCTAAAGCACTAAAGCCTGCAAAGCAGCTCTATTTAGACTTACCCCTTCTTTACTTAAGTTTCTCAATTATTTTTTTTTTCAGTGAAAATGCACTACAGTTAAGAACTGTTGCTCCAAAGGAAAATATTAGGGGACTGAAAAAAAAGGTAACTGGTTTGAAATTCTCAGCATGTGCTGCTAAAAGCGTATTAGAATGTATATTGTTAAAATGAAAGAGACTGAATCAGGTGAGAAATACTAATTTACAAAAATGCATAACTCCAGGGAGGGTACTAGGAATGAGGCAAAGTAAAGGTGTGAATCCTCAATGCACCAGATAAAAACACAAGCCAAAAATACATGAGCACTGGCTCCCCAGCAACAAACTTCTCACATTTGAGCAATTCAGACTTCCAAGGTTGGGAAGTTCTGAATGAAAATATTAAAATAAGAGTTTTACTTTTACTATATAATCTTTGAGTAGAGCCTTTTAAAATTAGGCCAAATCCTTTAAAATTCCATTCCATCTCCTATCCTCAACTCTTTTGTTTCAAAACCATAAAATGATTAAAAACTGAGAGCTCATTTAATGAGTTTTTCCCCCTTGGATCTACTAGATTGCCCCTTCCAACACAAAGGCATTGATTTCTGATCTGCTTGATGCCTGCCTTAGGTATTTCCTTATCATATATTTATGTCTTCTTATAAATAATTTATCATGTTACTTTCTTATGCAAGTAAAGATCAACACTGATTTTTTAAATAGACAGTACAGGGATACAACATGCATCAGGTTTAGGAGGAAGATCTCACACTTTTCACAGATATGCAGCCGGGCTCTATCTGCTGAGTTTACTGGCTGTCTTACTCTTCCCTGGGGGCGTTTTAGTGCTGGCTGAGTGGTGGTGGAGGCCGCTGGATCCTTTCAGGCCATTCTTGCTGGGTTTGCAATGCTCCTGTTGGCAGGACCTCCTGGAGGAGGAAGAGCCTGAGTGGCTGGGAGGTGACTTGCTTCTCCCCAGATGTGGGGATGAACTCCTCTGGTCATGGTGGGGCCGTCCAGCCCTAGATGGTGAGGAGCTAGATGTGCGAGGCAAGGAAGAGCTTCGGGGAGAGGCACTGGGACTTCGGCGAGAAACAACTGGACTCTTGGGTGGTGTTTTTGGATTGTGAGGGGATCCTGGACTCTTGCACTGAGTAGTGCTCCAGGGTTTCTGAGATCCATTTTGAAGAATTTGGGCCAGGCGGGAGAAAAGGTCTGAGTCGGAATTGCTACTCCTTAGGACTTTATATCTGCGTAGCCTTAAGAGAACAGAGAAGAGTTATTTTCATTTTAATCCATTTCAAGTGTTCCTAAAAAATCACAATGCCCAAAATCATAATGTATATGATTCATTCCCAAATCAAAAAATGCACCAAAAAGATATGGAGTTACTTTTTCACATACAACTGAACAACCCAGGAGAAAGTATTTAATCTCTCCTAGCTTTCAATGGGAATACTATCTATCTCATAAGGTTACTGAGCAGATCAAGTGCAGTAACTTAAATGATGGTAGTTCCCTTCCTCCCACAGCATACTTGCTTTCCTAATTTTAAGATTAATTTAATGAATTTTGTCTCTAGCATATATTAGCATCGAATAGAGAGTAAACCATTTTGTTGAAGCTTGTTCTAACAGGAATTCTGCACTCATATATGCAAACAGTAAATCCCATAATGTAAGACTTCAACATGAACTGCACTCACCGAGAAGAGCAGGAACTACAGATAAAAGTATATTTTAACTTCATTTAATAATTTCCAAAAGAAAAGAATGGTCATTGACTTCTTTGAGCCTCAGTTTTTGCCCCTGAAAATAGCCTGGGATTCAGGAAAGCTGAGTGTGGGGACAGACTGGGTCTCTTTTTGGCAACTGAGCTTGTGTCTCAGAATTCTAAATCTAGAGAGTATTCACATCAATAGCAATGTCTTCTTTGCCTGAAACATCTTTCTGGTTTCACCTATGGATCAAATAAAAATGGTATATATGAAAGTGTTCTGTAAACTCTGAAATAGGACCCTAAAAAAGTACTTTAGTGGCAATACTAAATAGTGTTGTAATAACGGTCTTAGGGCCCCTCCAGTAACAAACCTAAAGAAATTAAAAGTGTCTCAGCAATATTAGAGAAATAAACTAATGGAATACAATATTGGATTCAAAAAGATACCCATGTTTCTATGGGAAATGAGTATGGGGAAAAAACTTCAAACCATATGTAATAATAAACTCCAGATGGGTTAAAGACCTATACACAAAACACAGAACTATATAAGTACCAGAAGGGAACATTTTTTAAAAATTTAGGCTGAAGGGACCTTCCTAAGCATGATACAAAATGCAGAAGCCATAAAAAATTATTCAGTTACATGAACACTAAACTTTTCTATAAAGCAAAAGGCTTCATAAACCAAGTTAAAAGGCAAGCAACAGACTAGGATAACAAATCTTCAATATATTTTGCAGACAAAAGGGTCAATAATCAATAGAAAAAGGCAAACTAATAGAAATTTTGACATGAACATGGTGAACAACTCACAAAAGCAGCTCAAGTAAAAATATATATGAAAAGATGTCTTAAGAATAACCAAACAGTACAAATTAAAACAATGAGATAACCTTCTTGTCAGATACCACCCCCGCAAATGTTTTAAGTGATATTATCAATTGCTAGCAATAGTAAAGAGGAGAAACTTCATATACTGTTGGTATGAATATATATTATTAGGACAACCTTACTGGGAGGACACTTTGGATGAAACCTACAGGAATTTTAAATTTGGATACCCACTGACTTAGCAATTCTAATTTTAGGCATCTATCTTGTAGAAATGTAAGATTGCCTGAAAATCTATATACAAAGCTATTCACTGCAGTTCTTTCTATCTATCTATCTATCTATCTATCTATCTATCTATCAGAGGTACCAGGGATTGAACCCAGGACCTCGTATATGGGAAGCAGGTGCTCAGCCACTGAGCTACGTCTGCTGCTCCCCTGCAGTACTACTTATAAAAGCAAAAATATGGAAACAATTTAGATGTCTACTAATAGGAAAATGGTTTAAAAATTCATATTATGTCAGTTCCATGAAATATTATACAGCATTTTAAAAAGAGTGAGATAGATCTACGTATACCAATGTGGAAAGATGCTCAGTACACATTAGGTGGGGGAAAAAAGCCACCTATAGACTATTATTATTACAAAATCTCATTTTTGTTCAAAAAATTCCAAGCCTGTATGAAAAAAAAATGTATATACATGTGTGTGTGTGTGTTTGAGTAGGAAGATGAAACTTTTACTTTTTACTTTATATCTTTCTGTAAAAAATTTTTTTACAACAAAAATGTGTTATTTATAATTTACAAATACCAATAAAGATTTTTTCAAAGTCATGATTTAGTAAGTCACTTTTATATGGTTCTAAACAGAATCTGCAAGTATTGTCAATGTCTTTTTGAGGATGAATGGGATGAAAGGAAACATAAATGCTCTAAGGGCCTAACATCCATTCAGTTCAAGAATTTACATCTTAAAGCTGCTAAAATGGTGTCTTCTGATACAAGTTAGTGGAAGAGGAACCTTCAAGGTTGTATTAGCACCTGAACACCATGGACAAACACAGCCACAATCGCCATCATGGGTCAGCAACGAGTTCCTTATTTACTCTCTAAATATTCTGTCCTTCTCCTCCTCCATCTATTCACTCTAACAAGTGACATGAAACTCATTTTGGTTAAACCTACCTTCATGGACCTTAGAGTAAGATATGAGGAATGGAAAAAAATAATCTCTCTGTGCCAGGACCAAAGTGGGAAAGTTTCAAGACATGGATGAGTTAGTGGCTATCAGCTCTGTAAACCCTGGCACAATGTCAAATATCAGGCTTGGTTACAAAGTGCTACTTTTAGGGGACACATGTAAGTGCTAAATAATAGACAATAATTATATTTGTTTTTGTTGCATTTGGAATCAGATCAAATCATAGGTAGACCATCTTTGTTAAGTATAGATGCCAAGCAGAAGAAGGGAAATGTGAATGTGAATAGAATCACCTTTTAAAAATGTCACAGTTATATCACTGCAGTTTACTCCTTACCATTCTTTCTGTGGAAGTCTAGTGCCTCTGACACTTAAAATCCAAGGCTTAGTAACCCTTGCATCTCAAATCCTAGGGCAAGTCAAAACTAAAAGACTTAAGCAAGTTCTGCTGAGTAATGATACAGATGGATCTCATTTTAACACATTTTAGAAATCTTTGTAACAAGTAGATGCCTATTGTTATACTGTCTAGGACAGATTCTGGTTTTCATGCAAAGGTATTTTTATTTTCAATTTGTTTTTGTTAAAAGACCATCCTTTTTCTTTTTCTTCTACTTGGGTTTTGACACGTCTACCCTGTGAAAGTGAGAAATGGTTCCAAGAAAAGAATTCTTAACTGGTTCATTGCCTCCCAATACGTTTCCCTTCTCAAAATAAAACCCTTAAAATATCACTCTGTAGTGAAACATAAGAATATTTAAATAAATAAGTACATTATATAATAAATATTAAAGCAATATTTTTTATTATATATGCTTTTACATACCATTGGACCTAGGAAAATCTCTTAACATTTTTTGTTTAATCAAATAAAAAGCACTGATATCAGGCCCCATTCATCAAATTATGAACATAGTATTCTTCATTAGAATTTGACATCCTAATGACATTTGTTAAAGTGAGATTCTAGCTATCTAAGACTAGAAATCTGTCAAAAGGGACTGAAAAGAAAGGTAATCTTTATTACATGCCAAGAACTGCACTAAACCGTAGATGTACGCTACCTTATTTCATCTTACTGAAACCATAAGGCAATATTTTACCCATTTTATAGACGAAGAAATTGAGGTCTACACTGTTAAAAAGTGGGAGAGCCAAGAATCAACCTAGGTCAGTCTCACTCCTTCCACAACACTGCTTTATAAAGGCTTGGGAAAGGCAGAAAAGGTAGTGGATGATCAGAAAGCAACAAAGAAATGAAACCATTGATGTAACAAAGCAGACAGAAATAATGTTACACACGCAACATAGGGAGAGCATACAGCATTACCTGGCTTCTACTCCAGGCCTAGTGGGTGGCTTTCCTGGTGGTGGCCGAGGCAAGAACTGAGATGAAGTTGAGCTACTGACTTGATCTGTATTGACCCATGAAACCGGCCTTGGAATTTTGCTCTTTCTGGACTGGGAGATGACTGGTGACAGAAAGCTGTCTTCGGCTGACCTGCTCAGGTGAGAGTCTACTGCCAGTCTTGAAAAAGGAGTGAATATTTCCTCCTCAGAAAAGGAAGCAGGAACAGTAGCTAGTTTCTCCTCTAGCAATTTATCAGAGGCACTTGAGAGGTCACCAAGGAAAGACTTGAGTTGCCTTTTTTCCACCAGAAGCTTGACTAGGTCTGGCTGATAAGCTTTCTTTTGGAGGAGCTTTTCTTTTGCAGAGACTGGAGAAGATGATTCAAAAGTTGAATCTATCTCTTGTGCTAAAACAGGTATTCGGCTATGTCTAGTTACAAAGGATGACCTAACCATATCCTTTCGGGATGGAGGACAATGTTCATTCTCTGAAACACAATGAAACAGTTCTCCATTTCTAAGGGTAATTTTCTCTCTTTTACCTTCTTGGTGCAAATAAGTAGAGAGGTCTCCTTGATGACCTGGCAAGTCTTCACTCTTGATGTCACCATCCTTAGATATCTTACTTTTTTGCATTGCTGCCACATGGCCCATCTGTCCTTCAGCATGTGGGTCAATGACTCTTGGAGAAATTTCTGAAGTTCCAACTGGCAAAAGCTTCATTATCTCATGATTTTTGTCTTGATTTGGCACCACACTGAAAGTCTGTGTCTTTGTCACATCGAAAGGTTCAGTAGTAGTTGAGTGATCCTTTTCCATAGTTAACAAATCTCCTGGGATAGGGGAGATCACAATACAACACTGCCCTTTATTTAACTTCTCATCTTCATTATCTGACCCTAGAAGATTGTTTTTCTCTTCAGTTTCCCCAGGATGACTCTCAAATTCTTTCACAACCAGTCTATTATGGTCAGGAAGGTCATTCTGCCCCAGGTCTTGGGATTTGTCACATCCTCTAATATGAAATTCCCTGGGTATCATGTCATGACCAATATGATCTAACTGAAGCCCCAAATCTGTTCTGCTTCCTCCACTAGGTGGTTCACCCTCTGTCACAACCAAGCCAGAGAAGTTCTCCCTTGGAGAGTAAAGTTCCACAGTGGGTTCCATGGGCTGAAGATCCTTCTTCTCTGGTTGCTGACCATAGTGAAAGCTTCCTGAAATTGACTGTGTAGATGCCACAGAAGGTCTAGGAATTGTAATCTGGGGAGGGAGAAGAAAAAAAAAAAAAATTAAAATGCAATAATGTGGAATATAAATGAAAATTCATGATTTGAGGTTTAATACTGATATCATCTGTTCAAATTTATAAGAGCACCACAGATGTCAACCAGAGCTATCTAACTCCTTTTTAAAAATGAGCAATTCTGAGTAAAACTGCATGGAAGCCAAGCTCCTCTTTCTAAGAACTATACAGTATAGTCTACTTGTAGGTTCATCCCTGCCCTTTCTTTAGCCTGCTCTGTCCTGGAAGCTTGACCTCTACAAATTGTACCATCTGGGCTCCTTTGCCTTCAGATTTCTGGCTGGGTTTGCCCAATGGGTATTACCAACAGATGATCAATGGGTGGGGTAAGTGGGTCTGGATATTAATTTCCCTGCTTCCTCCCTGAGGGACTGCAGCTTTGATGGGGGCAACATTCCACCACCCCTGGCCACACACACAGCCCCTCCTCAAAGACTCTCTCCCACAGCCACAACTCTCACCATGTTTTGCAGATAGCTCCTCCCTTCCTTCAGGACTCTTGGTAGGAATGGCTCACCATATGGGTTCCATGGGTTTTCTAAACTGTGCCCACAGATCCATAAAAAGTTCCTTTCACTAAATTCTCTTCAAGTCCCTTTGACTGTGTTATCTA
This sequence comes from Cabassous unicinctus, assembly GCA_029593785.1. Lineage (NCBI taxonomy): Eukaryota > Metazoa > Chordata > Mammalia > Cingulata > Chlamyphoridae > Cabassous > Cabassous unicinctus. Next base: position 10,264 of record JAQZBX010087425.1, read on the forward strand.
TTTCCTGCTAGAATCCACATACAGGATGCATAGGAAAAAAAATTATTGGCCAATTATTATTATTATTTTCATGCATTTTGTTGTTTCCCATAAAATCTATCTATCACACAGTATTGGGAGTACTATCTTTGTTATAAACAAATATATTCACTAATGCTTCATATCGTCTTTAATTATTTAAGGTAAATGCCTATGATAAGTTAAATTCCACCATCCTTCTATTGAAGTAATCTCAATCCTATGTAAATAAGATTCAACATCTAATAAGGATGTCCTTTTAGGTGGAAACACCTAAAGTTTCCGTGTCTTAATATCTGTTCAAATTGACATGAAAGAAGGCAGAAAATGTCAATCACACTGGTAAGCAAAAAAGGCTTGTGACAAATCAAACAAACTCAAATCACTTAGTGAAGCCCATTAAGCTATAGGAAACCTGTCAAAATTGCTCTATATCCAAAGAAAAATTAATTTGGAGCAGTGACAGAGATTTAGCCTGGATCCAATCTCTAGTCTAACGACACTAAGAAACTGGTGTGATTCCAGAGTCACCTATTTCTCTATGTGTCAGGAATACAATTAGGTTTAAGGATATGTGAAGACTGTCCTAAGGCTCAGCCCAGAGAGAAAACACCTAAAGTACTGGAATAGCTCCTGAATGAAACCAGCATCCTGAGGCTCTGTCAGATTAATCTAAGACAGGTAGTTCAGACCTGAGCATTTGCAATATGCCCAGACCTATAATGACCTCAGGGAACAGGTAGGAAGTTCTTCTGTTGGTGCTGCCACCTTTCACCTTTCAGGAAGTCATTTCATACTTTTATCTCTCTTTCCTTATTCCAAAATGAATTCTGGCAGATGGCAATTTCTAGTTTTAAAAAATGTTATTGAAACCAAAAATTTTTAGCAATTTACTTAAAAAAAAAAAAAGATTTATTTTATTTATTTATTCTGCCCACCTTCCCTCCCCCCCATTGTTTGCAATGTCACTTTGCTCCCCCCCATTGTTTGCAATGTCACTTTGAACAGATATTAAGATATGGAAATTTTAGGTGTTTCCACCTAAAAGGACATCCTTATTAGATATTGCTGTTTGCTCTCTGTGACTGTTCATTTTGTGCTCTCTATATCTGCTTCTCTCCTTTTTTTTTTTAGGAGGCACAGGGTACTGAACCCTGGACCTCCCATGTGGGAGGGAGGTGCCCAGTCGCTTAAGCCACCTCTGCTCCCTGCTTGTTGTGTCTCTCATTGTGCTTTCCTCATTGCATTCTCGTTGCGTCAGCTCGCTGTCTTGCTCATTTTCTTTAGGAGGCACCAGGACCAAATGTGAGACCTCCCATGAGGTAGATGGGCACCCAACTGCTTGAGCCACATCTGCTTCCCAGTAATTTACTTTTTTAAAGTTTTACTGAAGTATATCATTTATATATGAACACACACAAACAACTGTACAGTAAAAGTTGTGAACTTATAAACCAAACATCCATATAATCATACAGAGCTCCCATACATCAACCTACCATCAACAACTTGCATTGTTGTGAAATATTTGTTACAAACTATGAAAAAACATTGTCAAAATATTACCACTAACTATAGCCCATATCTTACATTTGGTGTATTTCCCCCGCAACCCACCCAATTATTAACACCCTGTATTAGTATTATACATTGGTTATAGTTCATGAGAGAACATTGCCATATTTGTCCTGTTAACCACAGTCCACCTTCCACCACTGGATTACCTGTGTTATACAGTCCCATGCTTTGTACAATCCATTCAAGTGTACACTCAGTGGCTCTCATTTTCATCAGAGTTGTTCTGTCATCACTCAATTTTAGAATGTTTTCATTACACCAAAAGGAAAAATCCCATACCCTCTCATACCCCCACCATTCTTGTCCCTTAGAATTGATATAATATTTTCTTTGCCATTGCTGCAAAAATATTACAATATTACTGTTAACTATCATCCATAAATTATATTAGTTGCAATTTCCCCATGTATCACCATATTCTTTAGACTTTGTAAAAGAATATTCTTATATTTATACTATTAACCACAGTATTCATCCACCACCGAAGTCACTGTTATATATTCCCTAGATTATTCTCTAGCTTTCTTTCAACTGACATTTCTGTCCACAGAATACCTCTTTCAGACACAATTACATTTATAAATCAGCAGTGTTAGTTATACTCACTATAATGTGTTACCATCAACTCTATTCATTTCCACACTTTTACCATAAACCTTCTTAAAAATTCTACATACATGAAGCATCAGCTCCCATTCTCAACCTACATTCTATCTCCTAATAACCTACCCTCTAGAGTTTAACACCGTGAGTTTACTCATCATATTTAGTTCATATTAATGAGACCATACAATATTTGTCCTTTTGTTTCTGGCTTATTTCACTTAGCATAATGTCCTCAAGATTCATCCATATTGTCATATGCATCCCAATTTTCACTTCTTCTTACAGCTTAAGATTATTACATTGTGTGTGTATATATATATATATATATATATATATATATATACACGACATTTTGTTTATCCATTCATTGGTTGATGGACACTAGGGCTGGTTCC
>JAQZBX010087426.1:0-12876 GCA_029593785.1 Cabassous unicinctus
GCATGTTATGTGGGAGTGATGTTGGGTTTCTTACCTTGCACACTGGACTGTGGATTCCTTGAGGCTGGAGCCAGTGCAGTCACTGATGAATTCCAGCGCCTGTCCTCAGTAGGTTGACCAGTTGGAGGTCACCTTGCCTGGCATCTTACTCTCTTTGGCAACGCCAGTCATATCTGTTGTATTTTTTTTTTTCCCCAACAAAATGCTTCCTTTCATTGTTGATGCTGTAATTCAGATATGTTAGCAAAACAAATTGTGTCATTTTTCAATAAGCTGCTAAGGTGTTTTTAGAAATTAGCTGTCTTTTAGTTTAGCTGTAATGTAGCCAGAAAGAACTGTTTCCTTAAAATTTGCTTGACTAGAATTTAGAAATCAGCTTTTTTTCTATATATCTCACATTTCCCTTATCCCTTACATCTTGGGCTCAAGCCCACCTGACGTCCTTTCAATTTCCCAAACCAGTTGTTATTTGTCTTCATGCTTCCTACTCATGCCTGACCTTCTTTGTGCCCTCAGTTCCATCCCTGTGCGGTGAAATGCTACTTTCTCGTTGAGACTCCATTCAGATGGTGCCATTCTTCTCCTTCTCAGACAGAATTAATCACTGCATGATACGTCAGAGTGCTTTATTCATTCTCCAGGAAAATCACAGCCTGCTATACTGGTGTGTTGAGAGTGAGAGTCCATACGATGGACTAAGAGTGTGGTCTTCCTGCTGTCAGCCTGGATTCACATTCCGCCCCCCTCTTCACAGCTTAGCCAAGTACCTTAGCCTTAGCCGCCCTGAAGGTCAATTCCTGAAGGTTACATTGGGATCATGAAATGACACTCAACTCAAAGGGTTGTTCAGAGGCTTAGTGACGTAGCTATGCAGACAGTTACAACAGGGCTGGCACAGAGTAAGCACTCAGTAACTGTTAGCTCTTATTCTTGCTGCTTTGTTGTTAGGAGTGCTGGTGTTTCTCTCTTGTTAGATTGTGAATTTTTGAGGGCAGGGACCAGCTTCTGCACAGTGCTATGCACAGAGTAAGTAAACATTGAATAAAATTAACAGCCAAACTTCATTAGCAAAGTCGGTTAAAAAATTAATTCCCAGGGTGTATTAGTCAGCCAAAGGGGTGCTGATGCAAAGTACTAGAAATCTGTTGGCTTTTATAAAGGGTATTTATTTGGGGTAGAAGCTTATAGTCACAAGGCTGTAAAGCATAAGTTACTTCCTTCACCAAAGTCTGTTGCCACATGTTGGAGCAAGATGGCTGCTGGTCTCTGCGAGGGTTTAGTCTTCCCTTTCTCCTAAGGCTCCGTGGTCCCAGCTTCTTCCTTTCTCAGCTGTAGGTTAGCATAAGGTTTGTCTCTCTCCCCTGGGCTCGTTTCTCTGTGGGTTCAGCTGCTCTCCTGTCTCCACAAGACTAGCTGTAAACTATCAAGAGAGCAGCTGGCCTCTCTTCCCAGAGCCTCTGCTGTGTCTAATGGAACCTTCTCTATTTCCTCACGGATCTGTTTCTCTGTGTGTTTACTTCCTGGGGTTTCTGCATCAAAAACTCCCAACTCTCTCCTCTGCCCTGTTGTTTTCTCTGTGAGTCCCTGCCCACCAATGGGGCGGGGACTCAGTGTCCTACTGATGTGGCTGAATCAGAGCCTTAATCATAATTTAATCAAGTAAAAGTGAAATCTCTGAATTTAATGCAATCTAATATGCCCAGAGGAACAGACCAGTTTACAAACACAATCCAGTATCTATTTTCGGAATTCATAAACAATACCAAACTGCTACACAGGGCAAACATAATTCCTGTTAAACTTCTGCAGTGAGATAGTCAAAAGGTGGTGTATAGTTAATAACTAATTGTACACAGGAAAATAATTAGGATGTATCACAATATCTGTTTAAAACCGAGTGAATAGGTAATAAAACCTGGGTAAATTGCTTTTATTGTTTTAAGTCAGGTGACTCTGAGTCATTCTAATTTTAATGCTAGAACTGTATAGACTATGGCAAAATTGAGTTTTGAAGTTTGTTTTTTTACAATGTGTGTACCTTCCTTCATTCATTCAAATCTCAACAGCGTGCTGAGAATACAAAGATCAGCCTTGCTGTCTGCCCTCCAGATCTCTCAAGGGGTAATCAAGCTTCCAGAGCGAGGGAGTTGTTGATAGTAGAAAACATGGCAGAAAGGTCAACCCTGAAAAGTGGACTTAGCAGTAAGAAAATCGTAGGGACCTCAGAGAGAGTAGTTTCAGTGAACGTGGCTGTAACTCTGAGTCTTCATACTCCCCTGTGTTACTGTGCTCAGCTTCCCAGCAAGGCAGCACAAGGGCACGGTCTTTGTTTCCCAACAGAGCTTTGCACACTGAACTCTTTTTTTTTTTCCATCAGGGTTCTTAGTTGTAAACCACAAACGCCACCTCTGCTTAGTGCAAGCAGAAAAGGATTTTAATAAAAGATATGGGTGACCTTGCAGAATCTCTGGGTGGGCAGGAGAACCGAGTTTGCAGGCTCCACAGATAGGAACGAAGTCTGAATCCTGAAGCCAGGCTAGTCCTGTGAAGACATCACTGCCTCTCCTTGTACCTTGAATCACTGGCACCACTGATAGGAGCCCTAGATACTGCTCCTGCTTCCTTGTGTCAAGAGCTCCTGGTTTAGAGTGGAGCATAGGTGCATTGTATTTTATTTTAATTTTTCAATTAGAGCAGTTGGATGTTTACAGAAAAATCATGCAGAAAATACAGAGTTTCTACATATCCCTGCTACAGACATAGTTTTCCCTATTATTAACATTCTGCATTAGTGTGGCACCTTTGTTACAATTAATAAACCAATATTATTATAATTACATTATTAAGTATAGTCCATAATAGGGTTCACTCATGAAATTTTTAATTTATTAATTACACAGTAGAAGAAGTCCAGATTGTTTCATAAGGAAATAGGTTAAAACTAGTAGAAGTATTTTAGTTCACATCCGTTATGTTACTTATTCATTTTCTTATTAACCCAGTGTCATTGTAAATAGGGAAATGTAAAGAATTTAGCAATTAAAGTAAGAGCCCTTTGACAACATTGATTTCATGTATGCTCATCCTTTATCGCTTTTAATATTAAAACTGGATTGTAGAAATCCAAACTGATGGGGTTCATGATCATGATGCTAATAAGTCAGTTATTTGGGGGCATTTCCTTTACTCCCAGCCTCTATCTTAACCATTTTTCACGCTGGTGCAGTAATGATAAAAATACCACCCACAGTTCTGTAAAACTTTGTTCTTGGGAGGGTCATGAGCCCATTTGGTCCTTGAAGCCATTTGTTAGAAAGATCATTGCTGTGTTTTATAGGTGAGGCTCAAAGAAGTTAAACCAGATTGTGTGGTGTTAACCAGCTGGTAAGTGGCGATGCTGGGACCCGAATCCTGGTGTCTTGTTTCAGATCTCATGTTTCTCCTCCCCATGGCTTGTAACCTTTCAATAATAAAAATTAGAATACCAAAACTTGTATTTCCTGTAGGATTTTAAGAAAGATTTTTCTAATTTATTAGCTATAACTCATGTATTTATATTTGTTTCAATTGCTGTAATCCATTTTTAAATAAATGTGATTAAGTAAAATGATAAACTTTGTGTTCCTCGTCTTCAGCCCAAGTGGCAAAAGGTATGATAGGGATAAATTTAATAAATTAAAAAAGTTTTCCCCTGTGATTTTTTAAATTAAATTTACAGCCTCTCCATAAATAATGATAGACATATCTTTTAAAGAAATTAGATATTACAAATATTACAGTCTTACTATAAAAATCTAAGCATTATTGATAGAGCTGAAGTTTGCCCTTCAGGACCACTCCCCTCCTTCACAGAGAACCTATAATTATTATTTAGTAATGTTCTTTACTGGAAAATTGACTCCAAAGGATATTTTAGAAGCTATAAGTAGGTAATGGTCATAGGTATGTAGCTGTCGTCCCTCCGTGAACTCTTCACACACCCAGGTTTTGGATTTGTTGGATTAGTTTTAACAGGTTTAACTTGTAAAGATGACCTTTTTGATTTCTAGAATTTACAGGTATTTCCTTTTCTTTTTAGCTCTTTTTTAGAAAGTGTTAGGTATGACTTTCTAAAAATCAATTTTTGACTTATCATTAATATTTTCCTTTGTTTTTCTAGTCATTTTGTGTCCACAACAAAATTATCCTATGAATTTTATAATATTTAAGTTTTTTTTTCAAAGTCTATTATGTAAGGCTTTGTCAAGATTTTGAACTTTTACCAGTCTATTGGTGTTTTCCCTTCTTTGCATGCCTCATTATATACTTTAAGGGAAATTTGTATATTTAATATAAATTTACTAGATTAGCAAATGAACTTACGCTCAACTTTGTCTCCCCATGAGGTTATATTTGTGAGAATTAGTAGAAACCTTTTTATGCGTCCTCTTAGGCAAAACAATTTGTTCTAAATATTTTCTTGGCATCTTTTAAAGTAATATTCAAAATGCTAGTTTTCAAACACCAAAATATTTTCATTCATTGAATATTTATGAGGACAATCCAACATTATTCTGAGCACTGGGAATGCAGCAGTAAAAATAATTCTAAAGTCAATCATTCACTTGAGTAAAATCTTTTTTTTCTCTTATTTTTTATAAACATGCCACACAGGCTTTTATTAATTCTATAAGCATGGAACTATTTTTGTCAAATGCAAGTGCAAGGAATTATTCATTAAAGTAAGGGGTCCCAAAATAAATGGGATTGTCTGCACTCAAAAACCCTCCTACTCCAGTTCCAGGAGCAGTGAGTTACACTGAGATGTGGCAAGTGATGGATGCAGAGTTCAGTTTGAGTCCAGAAGAGGGAGCAAGTGGCTGCAAAACAGTTTATTAAGGAGACCTGTGATTATAATCATCTAAAACATCCGTCTCTTCAGGGCTTTGTGTAAAGTCTTCCTCCTGACTGCCAGCCTTTCTCTCTCTGATCCGTCCTTTACATTCCCAACAGGATTACCTTTCTGCAAATCAAATCTGTCGAGTTCAGGAATTTGCCAGACAGAAGAATAGTAGAGCATTTTCAGCCAGGGATGCTAGCGTGTGTAGAGCATGCTCAGAGACATAAAACAAGCATAGGGGGTCTCAAAAATTGCTAAGTTCTGTGTGGCTGGTTGTAGCCTAGAGAGTGTTAGGAGTGGAGTTTGAGAAGCAGGTTTTAGGCGAATTGTGTGCCATACTTAGGATATTTGGATGGTATTCTCTAAACTTTGGAAAACCGAGGTGCTATTTAAACTGGAATAATACCAGATTTGTTTCTTAACTGGAAAAACATGATCTAATTTGTTTCTTAAGCGGAAATTCTCTTGGCAATGTGAAGGTTGGGTTGGGGGGAGGGAGGGAGAGAGGTAGCGGCTAAGAGAAAGACTTTGTGGTAAGTTCTTGCAGCAGGAATTTTTTTTACGTAGTTAATTATTTGCTTCCCTGGTGTATAATTTATGGTGTAAAATTGCCTAATTAAGAAATCTGAAAAACATTTGGTGATCAGCCAGGATTTTCAGTTATTCTTATTTGTTATCTTTTCCTAAAGTAAAACATTGACTTCTTTGTTTTCTTAGTGTGTTTCTTATTCTTAGGGAAGTTTCTATTAAAATAAAAGTTTTTTGGAATCTAAACTTCTATTATGTTGGCACATTTTTTTTTTTTTTTTTGACTCTTTGAATGCATTGTAAATCACATTAATGCTCCATTGTCTTAAACTAATTATGCTCACATTTGTGATATGCTGCATTTGTGCTCATTTACCATATTTTGTTTTTGTATAATTGACATAGAGTGATCCTAAGGTCCTTGATCTGTTTAAATATTAACCTGTTTGAGCAGTACATGGTGTCATAGGAAAATTAACTTCGTAATTTGTACCTCAAGTAGAGTTTGCATTTCTCTTTATTGTATACTGCTTTTTGTCTATGCTGTTATGTGGTATTTAGACATTTCATTTCATGAATAAATTGTTTTAACTATTAAATTTTGTATATGTAGGCTTTAAAAAAGAATGCATTCAGCATATAATTAGAAAAACTTTCAAGGTTGTATCTAAAATTTCCTTCTTGTTTCTATATACTGATATAGGAACCGTTCTTGGTTTCTGTTTTTTATGTGTTTTCAGAATACTATCGTGGAGGCTTCTATTCAGCTTCCTCCTTCCCTTTTCTCACCAAAGCAAAAAAGAGAAGTGAGACCAACTGATGACTCTCTGTACAAGCTTCAACTCATTGCATTCCGCAACGGGAAGCTTTTTCCAGCAACCGGAAATTCAACAAATTTGGCTGATGATGGGAAACGACGCACAGTGGTTACACCCGTGATTCTCACCAAAATAGGTTTGTATGTGACATATGTTATCCTGAAGTGACTGGACATTGTGGCTTTATAATACACTGATCCTAAAAATGCTTTTTTTTGTGCTTTCTCGTTTTAATGAGTCACCAGTGAAAAAGGATATTATAGAGTATCCATTAGTGTATAAGTTGACATTTAATTGTATTGAAGTTTATTTCAGAAATATTTTTATTTCCCATTTTTCTCCAGATGGTGTGAATGCCGATACCCACCCCATCCCTGTTAATGTGACACTGCGCCGAATTGCACACGGAGCAGATGCCATCGCAGCCCAGTGGGATTTCGATTTGCTGAATGGACAAGGTGGCTGGAAGTCAGATGGGTGCCATATACTCTACTCAGATGAAAATATCACTACGATTCAGTGCTACTCCCTCAGTAACTATGCGGTTTTAATGGTATGGCAGTTGTTAATTTTATGCATAAACACTAAGTATTCGTTTTTTTTTTTTCCCTAGGCATAATTATTTGATTTTTTCCCTATGCATAATTAAGCTCAAGTGAAGAATTTTTAACTTTTAACAACATAAATTGCTCCCTTTAATTATGTAAGAGGTGGTGTTACATCATTTTAAAGGGAAATTGAGTTTGCCAGCAAGTGAAATGTATGTGATTGAATTTAGTATAGGAATTTTCAGTAAACTTTGTGACTCAGTTCCAGGTAGATTTGGAACTTCTTAAAACTTGGAGAGATCTCGGGTTTATACAGTTGAACTTTCTCATCACAGAGTGATTGATGTACCCAAGGATACACAGTGACTTGTGAGAGAAAATATTCTTACTTTGCCATCTCGTGCCTTTCCCTACTATGTGTCCTAATTATTAGGCTCCTTTTCAATTTAGAGTAATGGTGATGTTTTCACATTAGTCACTCCCAAGTGACTGTATTACTAGATATAATATTTTTTCAGTTTTAATGCCAACAAATCCAATGTTGTTTTCTGCTATTTACCATTGTTAATACCTTTAAATCTTTCTGTTAAAGTAATTATTAGTTACTTATGTGCAGGATCATGTCTTTTTTACTAGTAAGATATTGAAATGAATCTGATTCCTGAGCAAGTAATTAGGAAATTAATTATGCTTTTCTAATTTTAAAATGTAAAATATAATTATTATAAAATACTAACATCATGAATATGCATACATTTAGAGTATAGAAGAAGGAATTAGTGATGAGATTAATAAATTAATGTTGTATTTCAAAAGACATTTCCCAGAATTGGTTTGAGGCTAGCTTGGGAGTGAGGACTCTTATGTTTTTATTTTTGGCTCCAGCTCTGAGTCTCTTATCGCGAAAAATGTTATTAAGGTACTAAGTAATCTTGAAATATAGTTTTGTGTGTGTGTGAATTTTACTTACCTTTAAAAAACAAAATGGTTTTTACCCCTAAAATGAATGATCTTGAAGCAAGTCAGAATTATAATAAATTTTCCAAAAAATAAAATTTTAGGTTTTCTCTTGGCTCCATAACTTGGTATCCCTTACTTGCCATTCTGGTCAGTCAGGCAGAGGAGTAAATAGATTATTTAGCAAAGCGTAAGTATTGTGTTTTCAGTGACATTCGTGAAACGTTTTGAACAACTGGAAGTAACATACTTGAACGTGTTCATTGTTTAGCTTGACTGACAGTGGGTGAATTCTGCACTAGTTAGACTCAGCTGTGATTTGAGTAGTCGCTTATCCTTGGGGACTTGAAGGCTAGATTTGATATTTAGCATTCTCTTCACAAATAGGTGGTGTCTCATTTCTCTAAGTCTGAGTCTGGTTGCTGTAGGCTCACACACATCTCAATATTTTGCAGTCAAATTTAAATTAAAGCATACTGTATGAAGCTTTTTTCTTTCAGGTTGTAATTATTTTCTCATTCAGGTTTTGGTTATAAAATCTGAAACTGTGAAGTGATACCGGAGAGATAACATAGATGCAACATTGTCTGACATCTATACAGTACCTAACTAGAAAAAGTTGAATATAATAAATGAAACACAAAATACACAAAAAGAGAGGCTTTCTTTAAGCTTCGCTCTTAATGACATGATTCAGCACTGTGAAAAACTTACTTTTGTTTAATCTAAAACTAGTTTAAAGCATCTATTTTGGAATTTCCTAGCTGTTCTTCTAAACTGTTTAAATTAATATAATCCTTTTCTAGAAGGAATAAGCTATTCTTTTATCTTTCATACTTTTAATCTTTTTGAAAACGTAGTGTACATTTCTTTAAAGCTAAAATTCAGTGCTGAAATCTTTTTCTATTCGTCTTCGGAGTATCCTCTTCTGCTTTTCTTAGATATAACTGTGCCACCTAGAGGTAACAAAGTGAAATGTACCTGGAATTTTTGCCAAAATTATAATAAAGTTAATATATGGGACTTTTAGAGTTGCTAATTAAACATAAAGGCAAAATTAATGAAATCATACCCACTCTTAAATAATTAAGGTCATATCCATGAAGAAATACCTTTTAAAAATTGGAAACTGACATCTTTCTCACACTAAACTATTTAGAAATATAGATAAAATTTTATTTTTCATGAATGCCAACTAAATATATGGTTTTATATGGCAAGTCTAGATCCCTGTCCATAAAACTTTTCCTGATTTGCTTTTAAAGAATTTTGTATTAAAAATGAGAGAAAAAGAATATATTTGTTCTTAAGTCTCAAAGAGATTCCATAGTTTGGTTCATTATACATCCTATTAAAATTGATTGGAGAGTGGCTATAGCTCAAGTGGTTGAGTGCCTGCTTCCCATGTACGAGGCCTCGGGTTCAACCCCCTGCACAGAAGGAAGGCAGGCAGGGAGGGAGGGAGGAAGGAGAACCTTCTTAAAGAAGCAATAAAATTAATTATAACCTAAGGTCTTGGTGGGAACCAGAGAAAAAAGTGAAGCAGAAATTGGGTTTGCTTGAATTATATGATCAAAAACATAGCTAATTGGGGCTGGAAATTCAGAGGAACTGGGATTAGCAGGAAAAAAAAAAAACTGAGTAGAAAATAGGGTAAACGTTAGGGTCATCTCTCTCTAGTGGTGCTTTTAAATTTTGTTCACATACAACTTGCTGAAAGCCAAGACAGCTTCAGTTTCCTTTGCTCTGCAGCTGAACAGGAATGCCGGTGGTGTTTCTGTTTATGATTTTAAATTGATAATTCACTCACATGGATAAAAAATTGTAATTGTTTCTACACATATATGTACAGTGAAAACTCATACTCTCGGACCCTTTCTTCCATCACAGTCATTCTCCACAAAATAGCAACCACTGTTATTAGTTCCTTGTATATGCTTAAAGAGATACATGTAAAAACAGAATGGATATATATTCATATTTCCCCCATTTTTACACAAAAGTTCATACCACGTACATTGTTCTAAACCAAGCTTTTCCCCCGGAGCAATGAATCTTAAAGACAGTGATGGTGGTGGGGCTGGCAGCTAATGTTTATTAGGCTCTTAAGGGCCAGGCACTCCTCTGAAGTCATTACATGCATTAACACATTTGGTTCTCATAAGAACCTCATGCCAAATAGATACCATTATCATCAGCCCCACTTTATAGACAAGGAAACCGAGACACAGAGAGACTGAGCACCAGGCCCCTATTCACAAAGCTAGTTAGTGATGAAGTTGGGATTTGAAATCAGACAGTTGGACTCTAGAATCTGTGTTCTAGAATCTGCTAAATCTTTTCTCTGAAATTTTCCCATATCAATATACAAGTGCTTCCTCTTTCTGTTTTCACATGTGAATTTTGTTCTCTGTCCCTATTATTTAAGTATTCCCCTGTTTCCAGGGTTTTGCTGATAGAATGTCATCTTGTACATTGAATAGCATATCTGTAGGACAAATTCTCAGAAGTAAAATTGGTAATCAAAGGGACTAAATTCTCTTTTTCTGTTTTTCATTCAGTTGGAGTATTGAATAAAGTACACAAATCTTAAGTGTTATGGCTTGATATTTTTATACATCAGTATACTCAACCACCATTAAGATCAAGATTTAGAAGATTTCCTGTACTCTGGTTTATGTTTCTACTCTATGTTTCTTTCTAGTCAATTCCTGTCACCATCTCAAGAGATAACCACCCTTCTGATATCATTCTCCATAGGTTACGTCTGCCTGTTCTTAAACTTCATATAATTGGAATCGTACAGCATGTGCTCTTCTGGGTCTGATTTCTTTCCCATTATTACATCTGTGAGATTTATTCTTGTCTTTGCATGTAGCAGCAATTTATTCCTTTTCATTGCTGCCTAGTAGTTCATTGTATGACTATACCAAATTTGTCCATTCTACTGTTGATGGGCGTTTGGGTTGTTTCTAGGTTTTGGCTGTTAAGGAAAAGCTGCTATGAATATTCATGTACATGTCTTCTAATGGAAACATGCACTCAGGAATGGAATTGCTGGATTTAGTCTAGCCATCTATTTAGATTTGGTAGATAATGCCAAACAATTGACCAAAGTGGTTGTATCAGTTTACAGTCCCACCAGTAATAAGAGACTCAGTTCTTTCACATCCTTGCTAACGCTTAGTGTTATAACCTTTAACTTTAGCCCTCTGATGGTGGTATTCCATTGGGTGACATTGAGCACCTCTTCATTTGTTTATTGGTGATTTGTGTTTCCTCTATTGTAAGGTTCCTGTTCAGATCTTGTCTCTTTTTAATTGAATTGTTTCATTGATTTATAGGAACTCTTGATTTGAATTCTGAATATGTGCCCTTTGTTGGATGTGTGTTGCAAATATCTTCTTCCAGTCTGTGCCTTTTTCCTTTTTTTTCTTAATGTTGTCTTTTTTATAAACAGAGGGTCTTAATTTTTTTAAATCAATTTTATTGATACATATTAATAAAGCATATAAATCATCCAAGGCGTACAATCAGTGTATTTGGTATAATCACATAGTTGTGCGTTCATCCCTTCAGTCATTATTACAGCATTTTCATTATTTCAATAATAATAATAAAAAAACAAACAAACAAAGAAAATTCCTCACCTCTCAATCTCTCTCTGTTCCCCCCATTGTACAGGTGCTGTTTCTGGCTATTATATCCAAAATGTATAATCAGTGGCTTTTAGTGTTATCTCAATGTTGTACATTCATCAACTTAAATATTTTAGAACAATTTCATTACTCCAAAAAGAAAGACTCCAAACCCCTTAGCATTCCTTCCTCAGACCTACATAACCACTGATCTCCTTTCATCTTTATAAATTGATTTATATTTACATTTTAAATAAATGGAATCATACAATATGTAGTATTCTGTATCTAGTCTCCTTCACTTAATATAATGTCTTTTTCTGTCTGATATTCACATTGTTTAGTATTAATTTACATTTGTTCAGCTTCAAGGAAAAATGGTGTTATAAAGGCAATTCTACCCATATTCGTATTTCACATAATATATTTATATTTCACATAGTATATTTAGTTCATAATAGCGCAGTCACACAGTATTTGTCCTTTTGTGTCTGGCTTGCTTCACTCAACATAATGACCTCCAGGTTCATCCATGTTGTCATATGCTTCACGACTTCATTTCTTCCTACAGCTGCAATCGTGTGTATACATCACAATTTGTTTATCCATTTGTCAGATGATGTACACCTGGGTTGTTTCCAACTTTTGTGTATCGTGAATAATGCTGTTATGAACATCGGTGTGCTGATTTCTGTTCATGTCACTGCTCTCAATTCTTCTGGGTATATACCTAGAAATGGTATTGCCAGGTCCCATGGCAAGCCTATATTCAACTTCCTTAGGAGCTGCCAGACAGCCCTCCACAGTGGTTGTACCATTCTACATTCCCACCAACAGTGAATAGCCATTCTTATCTCTCCACATCCTCTCCAACATTTATAGTTTTCCGATTTTTTAATAGCGGCCAGTCTAATAGGGGTGAAATGATATCTCATTGTAGTTTTGATTTGCATTTCTCTGGTTGCTAGTGATGTTGAACATTTTGTCATGTGTTTCTTTGCCATTTTTGTTTCTTCTTTGGACAGTTGTCTTTTCAAGTCTTTTGCCCATTTTTAATTGGATACTTTGTCTTTTTATTATTGAGTTGTATGATCTCCTTATATATCATGGATATTAAACCCTTATCAGAAATGTGATTGCCAAATATTTTCTCCCATTGAGTTGGCTGCCTTTTCACCCTTTTGACAAAGTCCTTTGAGGTGCAAAAGTATAAAATTTTGAGGAGGTCCCATTTATCTGTTTTTTCTTTTGTTTCTCGTGCTTTGGGCATAAGGTTTAAGAAACTATCGCCTACCACAAGATCTTGAAGACACTTTCCTACATTTTTTCTTCTAGGAGTTTTGTGGTGGTTGTTTTTATATTTAAGTCCTTCATCCATTTTGAGTTAATTTTTGTGTAAGGTGTGAGATAGGGGTCCTCTTTCTTTCTTTTGGATATGGCTATCCAGTTCTTGCAGCACCATTTGTTGAATACACTGTACTGACCCAGCTGGGTGGGCTTAACAGCCT
>JAQZBX010087427.1:0-12943 GCA_029593785.1 Cabassous unicinctus
AGTTGATTTTTTGAGAAGATAAACAAAATCAGCAAACCCTTAGCTAGACTGACAAAGAAAAAAAGAGAAGACACAAATAAATAAAATCAGAAATTAGGAGGGGAGATTATCACTGACCTGCAGAAATAAGAGAGACATGAGGATACTATGAACAACTGTATGTGAAAAAACTAGACAATGTAGAGGAGATGAACAAATTCCTAGAAACACACAAACCATCTACACTGACCCTAGAAGAAATAGAAGACCTCAACAAACCAATCACAAGTAAAGGAATTTAAACAGTAATCAAAAACTTCCCAAAGATGAAAAGCCCAGGACCAGATGGCTTCACAGGTGAATTCTACCAATCATTCAAAGATGACCTAATACTGATCTTTCTCAAGCTCTTCCAAAAAATTGAACAGGAAAAAATGCTACCAAACTCATTCTATGAAACCAACATCATCCTAATACCAAAAGCAAATAAAGATACTCAAAAAAAGAGAGAATATTACAGACCAATATCTCTAATGAATATAGATGCAAAAATCCTCAAGAAAATACTTGCAAACAGAATCCAAAGGCACATTAAAAGAATTATACACCACGATCAAGTGGGTTTTACCCCAAGTATGCAAGGGTGGTTCAACACAAGAAAATCAATTAGTGTAAGAAACTACATTGATAAATTGAAAAATAAAAATCACGTGATCCTCTCGATTGAAGCAGAAAGGCATTTAACAAAACATAGCACCCTTTCTCTCTAAAAAGATTCCAAAAATAGGAATAGAAAGAAGATTTCTCAATATGTTAAAGTGCATATATGAAACCTACAGCTAGCATTGTACTCAATGATGAAAGACTGAAAGCTTTCCTGCTGAGATCAGAAACAAGACAAGGATGCCCACTGTCACCATTGTTATTCAATATTGTGCTACAGTAATTAGGCTAGTTAAAGAAATAAAAGGCACCCAAATAGGAAAGGAAGAAGTAAAACTTTCACTATTCGCTAATAATATGATCCTATATCTAGAATCTCCTGAAAAATCCACAACAAAGCAACTAGAATAGATGAGTTCAGCAATGTGGTGGGATATGAGATTAATATGCAAAAATCAGTAGTGTTTCTATACTCTACTGATGAGCAATCTGAGGAGGAAATTAGAAAAAAAATTTCCATTTTATAATAGCAACTAAAACAATCAAATATTTAGGAATGAACTTAACCAAGGACATAATGGACCTGTATTCAGAAAACTACAAAACATTGCTAAAAGAAACTGAAGAAGACTTAAATAAATGGAAGGACATTCTGTGTTCATGGATTGGGAGACTAAATATTGTTAAGATGTCAATTCTACCAAACCTGATTTATAGATTCAACACAATGCCAATAAAAATCCCAACAGCATTTTTTTCAGAAATGGAAAAACCAATTATCAAATTTATTTGGAAGGGTAAGGGGCCCTGTATTAGTCAGCCAAAGTGGTGCTGATGCAAAATACCAGAAATCGGTTGGTCTTTATAAAGGGTATTTATTTGGGGTAGAAGCTTACAGTTACCAGGCCATAAAGTGTAAGTTTCTTCCTTCACCAAAGTCTGTTGCCACGTGTTAGAGCAAGACAGCTGCTGATGTTTGCCAGGGTTCAGGCTTCTTGGGTTCCTCTCTTCCCGGGGCTCCATTTCTCTCTGGGTTTAGCTCCTCTGTTTCCTCCACAAGGTCAGCTGTAGACTATGAGGCTCTCTAGGCTCTGCCTCTGTCCACAAGGCCAGCTGTGAACTGTCAGGTGAATGGCTCGTCTCTTTTCCCAGGGCCTTCCCTCCTTCCTCACGACCAAGCTCCTCTGTCTGCTCACCTCCCTGGGCTCCAGCATCAAAACTCCAACATGAGAACTCCAACTCAAAAACAGCTACTACTCTGTCCTTTGCAATGTCTTTTATCTCTGAGACCCCACCCACTAAGGGGCGGGGCTCAATATCCCACTGATGTGTCCCAGTCAACGCCCTAATCATAACTTAATCATGCCCAGATTAGCAGACCAGGTAACAAGCATAATCCAATATCTGTTTTTGGAATTCATAATTACATCAAACTGTCAAACTGCTACAGGCCCCAAATAGCCACAAAGATCTTAAAAAAGAATGAAGTTGGAGGATTCTCGCTTCCTGACTTTAAAGCATATTACTTAGCTACAATGGTAAAACCAGCATGGTACTAGCAAAAAGACCAACACATTGACCAATAAAACCTAACTGAAAACTCAGAAATAGACCCTCTATTTCTATACTCTATTCTGTACTCTACTGATGAGCAATCTGAGGAGGAAATTAGAAAAAAAATTTCCATTTTTTAATAGCAACTAAAACAATCAAATATTTAGGAATGAACTTAACCAAGGACATAATGGACCTGTATTCAGAAAACTACAAAACATTGCTACATCTACAGTCAAGTGATTTTTGACAAGGCGGTCAAGCCCTCTCAGCTGGGCCAGGACAGTCTATTCAACGAATGGTGCTGGGAGAACTGGATATCCGTATCTAAAAGAAAGAAAGGGGACTCCTATCTCACACCTTATACAAAAATTAACTCAAAATGGATCAAGGACCTAAATATAAAAGCAACAACCATAAAACTCCTAGAAGGAAATGTAAGAAAACATCTTCAAGATCTTGTGGTAGGCAGTAGTTTCTTAAACCTTACATCCAAAGCAAAGTAACAAAAGAAGAAAATAGATAAATGGGACCTCCTCAAAATTAAACACTTTTGTACCTCAAAAGACTTTGACAAAAAGGTAAAAAGGCACCCGACAGAATGGGAGAAAATATTTGGCAAACACAGATCCAATAAGGGTTTAATATCCATGTGATACGAAAAGATATACAACTCAATAATAAATAGACAAACTACCCTATTAAAAAATGGGCAAAAGATTTGAGTAAACAATTATGCAAAGAAGAAATACAAATGGTGAAGAAACACATGAAAAACTGTTCAGCATCACTAGCGATTAGGAAATGCAAATCAAAACTACAATGAGATATCATTTCACACCTACTAGGCTGGCCGCTATTAAAAAGTCAGAAAACTAAATGTTGGAGAGGATGTGGAGAGTTAGGAACGCTTATTCACTGTTGGTGGGAATGTAGAATGAATGGTCCGGCCACTGTGGCAGACCGTTTTAGCTGTTCCTGAGGGAGTTGAATACAGACTTGCCATGGGACCGAGGAATACCATTACTAGTTATATACCCAGAAAAAAATGAGAGCTGAGACACGAAGAGACATCTGCATACTGATGTTCATAGTGGCGTTATTCATGATTGTCAGAAGTTGGAAATGACCCAGGTGTCCATCAAATGATGAATGGATAAACAAATTGTGGTATATACACACAATGGAATATTATGTCGCAGTAAGAAGAAATGAAGTTGTGAAGCATATGACAACATGGATGAACCTGGAGGGCATTATGTTGTGTGAAGCAAGCCAGACACTAAAGGACAAATACTGTATGATTGCACTATTATGAACTAAATATGTTGTGTAAACTCATGGAGTTAGTTATTAGAATATAGGTCACCAGAAAATAGAAAGAGGGCAGAGAATGGAAAACTGACATTTAATCTGTGCAGAACTAGTAAAAAGATT
Source organism: Cabassous unicinctus (assembly GCA_029593785.1). Taxonomy (NCBI): domain Eukaryota; kingdom Metazoa; phylum Chordata; class Mammalia; order Cingulata; family Chlamyphoridae; genus Cabassous; species Cabassous unicinctus. Next base: position 3,634 of record JAQZBX010087427.1, read on the forward strand.
GTTTGTAAATCTTTGGAAATGAATAGAAATGGTGAAAGCATATCATGGTGTTTGTAACTAGCAGAGCTACTATATGGGTATGACAGTGATTTAAAAGGAAAGTCTAAGGTTATGCATATTACTAGAAGGAAAGCTAAAAACTGTAACATAGGACTGTATAAGAAAGTAAAACCTCATGTAAAACAAGAATATGGGTGATATTGCGTATATAAGACTGTTTTTACAAAATGTAAATACAAATATACTAGAGAAAAGGAAAAAGAATAACAGCTATGTATGGCAGGGAAAGCATAGAGATATTGAGAGGTGATGAGTTTTGTTTGTTTGTTGTTTATCAATCTTATTATTGGAATAATGAAAGTGCTCTGAGAATGATTGACGTGATAAATGCACAAATATGTGATTACACTGAATACCATTGATTGCACACTTTGGATGGATTTATGTTTTATTAATATGTATCAATAAACTTGATTTGTTAAAAAAAACTGTAAGCTAATAAATTTCCATTGTTTAAGTAACAATGTTTAAGTATTTGCTTGAGCAGCATAAGAAACTAAAACAAAGATCCTATGCACAAATGAATCCACAACTTAACCGATAGCATCTTCAAAGAGTCCTATTTACAAATGGATTCACACCCACAGGAACACAGATTGAGATTAAGAACATGTCTTTTATTAGGGTACATAATTCAATCTACCACAATATTGTTTTTCAATAAAAAGGTTTAAAATAACATGTGTTTTGGCTGCGTTTAATTAGTAAAAATATTAATAAATGCATTTATGTATTAGTTTGTTGTGTATTAAACATGTGCATTACTAAAAACTTTTTGAAACTATAGCAATAAGTCACATTTCACCATGAATTTAATAATCGATGTTTTAAAAGAAAGATAAGGGAGCTTTTCTGGAAAATCCAGAAGGTATACTATATAGAATGGTCCACCACATGTGAACTTGTCAGGATAAGGGCTGGACATCATTATGTCTGTCCAAAGCTTCTCACTTTTGAGTTCGCACCTGAACCCAGCCAGTGCTAACACCCAGCACATGCACATATTCACACTCAGCTCACATACACAGTCTGGAGTAGAAAATGTTCATTGACGCTGCTGAAACATATGGTGAAGAAAATGCCCCCACACTCACACATCCCACTGAATGAACCAAATTACCCTGGAACAAATAAGGAAAGCTGGCACACCATTTCCCAAGCCTTTACTCATCACGAATATATTTGTTCAGAAAGCATCTGGACCCCCAGGCAGCAACAAAGTCTACTCTCATTGCAGGTTCCAACATTAAACATTACACCCAGAAAAAATATAAACTTGCAATTCTATGCCAGAAAGCAAGAACCTTCCTCACATTTCTATGTGACAAGTGACAGAAAAGAACACTGCCCTAAGCTGCACTCTTCCTGGGCTGAAAAATAACTGTTCTAATGCCAAAAAAATTTAAGTTGAGTACCTATGCTGTACATGCAGTCTGATATTTTCCTACCAGCATTAGAACCAGATTATTCATGATTTTGGCAGGTCTACTTGGCTAGTTTTCTAAATTTTAAAATTGAAACATTATCTATTTAGGGGGATAAACTCATGCACAAGAAACCCAAACTCTTCCTGTTGAAATCTATTTCTTCAGACATAATTGGTCTTCTTCTCAGAAGCAACCTTTAAGTCAGAAGAGACAGAGAAAACTAAAACTATGTTCAGCAACAGGGAAATAAACATATGCCAGAGAAGTCAAGGCCCTTGGCCAAGGACCACATCCCAGGGACTCTGTGGAAGTTCTAGTTTGGGAAGAAAGAGGAACTTGGGGCAGGGGTGGGTTTGAGCTGAACTCTAGAAGTGAATACACCTATCTAGATGGAAGGTAGCCTGGAACCCAGGACAGGCTTGAGCTACACTGAAAAAGACAGGCCAGATTCTGCTTCCCTATTAGGGAATTGCTTTTGGTACATCAAACCTCGGACCTGGCCCTAAACCAGCATGCGAGGTCTCAGGGCCCTGCCTTGAGATGACCTGGATCTGCGTTGGCCAGTAAGTACATCTCTCCTAGGATGCTTGTTTGGTCCTCAGTCTCACTTCTGTTCTCAGTGTTATCACGTCCACACTTCTGGTGCTCTTGCATGAACCTTACTTGCTAGTCTAGTTTGAAACATAGCTTCATGCCCACATAGCTTCATAGCTTCATGGCCAGAAAAAGGTCAAAAGCCCATCCAGAGTTGTGAGCACCAAAGTAGGCGTTCTACCCAACATCATGTTGGTATTGCTGCATCATGACAGAATGGAAAGGAGAATCCTGCAAGGGTTGGTGATTTCAACCCTAATTGCTCATTGGAATCATCTGGAGAGCTTCAAAAACTGTTGATGTTCCTGGATCTCATCACTAGAGATTCTGCTCCCGTGGGTCTGGTGTGTGGGCTTGGCATTGGGAGCATAAATGATCTCCCATGTAATTTTAAGGTGGTATCAAGGTTGGGAATTCCTGCCTGAGACATATATAAGGATCAAGAAATTGGGGCCTTTCTCTCTTTCTCCTTTTTCCCCTTGACAGTATACCAGGTTCATATTCTAGAATGAAGTGCAATTGCCTCATGTTACTTCTTTTTTTTAATTAATTAACTGTTTACAAGAAACTTTAGATTACATAAATGTTACATAAAAAATATAGGGGATTCCCATATGCCCCACTCCCTCCCCCTCCCAAACTTTCCCACATTAACAACATCCTTCATTAGTGTGGTACATTTGTTACAATTGATGAACACATATTGAAGCACTGTCATGTTACTTCTTACTAATACTAACAGAGCCATAAGGACTTGAGCCAAATCCATGAAATCATCTCTGTCACTTCTTTCTTTGAGATACTACTTGGTGTCCTGGAATGCACATGGGATTAGGAGTCAAAAGACTCAGTTCAAGTTCATCTCTGCCACTGATAAGCATGGGCTCTTGAGCATGCCCTAACTTCTGTGCCCAAACACTCAACTTGTCTGCAAAATACAAGAATTGAACAAGATGTTCAAAAAGACCATTCTGCCTCTATACTGGCCTCTGTTCTAGGGATTCCAGCAACTTGTGGAATCCTGGGGGCTTTGGATATGTATATGGCTGGTTTGAAACCTCCTGAGTAAACTTGAAGCAAGGAGCTGAGCTCTCCACCAGTGCTGTTGCTTGTGATGCATAATTCCCAAAATGTCTGTTTTCCACCCTAATTCACAATTCCCTTGGGAGTTTTGGAGTGTTCTCCACAGCCTAACTCAGATGCCACATCTACCACTTGACCTTGTCAGTCAAGGTCTGCCCACATCCCAGCTCAGAGATGACCATCTCTTTTTTGGCTCTTGAGTTTAGCTTCTGGGCATCATGATGGGGGCTTGATTTCAAGACTCTTTCATTGTCTGCTTCCAGTCAATGCTGCAAGTGTTTCGAATTTCTCCAAACCATTGTCTATTATTAGCACAAGAATGGAGGAAATCCCCCCAAAATGCCTATTTAAAATATAGGTTTTGGACATATCTAGATCTAAAACTTAGCTTATGTGCAAGATGACTAAGAGCCAGGCTAGAGTCAGCTCTAATTCTGAAGACTGACCCTGGTGCACACCACTATACAATCTTGAGCAGGTGCCCTATTCTCTTTAAGCTGCAGTGTTCTCACTGGGAAATGGAGATGACAACAAGATTTAGCTCATCAAGCTGTTGGGAATATTAAATGGAATAAGGTCTGTGATGCTGGTGGCAGAGTGCCAGGTGTGTCACAGTGTGAAGCTATTACTCACGGAGCACACACTCTATTCGGGATCAGCCTTTTTCCATCTTTGCAGGGCTACCTGCTGAGACCCTGTGCACAAAAATCAAGGAGGAAGGTCCAGGCATGCTTTGTTATATCTTATAACTGAAATTCATCCCATCCTAGGCCAGATTGACTTCAGGAGGATGAAATCAAGTTCAACTTTGTTAATTTTTTCCTCTCATGACCACTTCTGGAGAGGCTACGGAGCATTGAAGAAGAAGAGTACCCTTGTTTTCTGACTTTAAGTCCAGCTCTGCTGGTGCTGCTACTGACTTTGAGGATTGGATAGGAGCTGTCAGGTACTCAGAAAGTTCTAGGGAAGTAAAACCAAGTCTTCCTGGAACCCAAAGCATCCTACTGAGATTCTACAAGTACGCACACATGAAGCAAGAGTGGGGTGAACCACTTCTACCACGGCAGAACTGCCTTCATTTTTCACTCTATTAAGGAAAGTGTTATGTTGCTAAATATATATATTAATTAATTAAATTGAAAACCTCTGACCTAAGGCAGTGCTTCCGAAATTTGAAAATAGAAATGAATCACCTGTGGATTTTGTTAAAATGCAGGCTCTGGTTCAAATGCAGTTTAAAATACAGGTCTGGGGTGGAGCTGAGATTCATCACCTCCCAGGTGAAATTAATGTTTGCTGGTCTGGGAAACACACCGTGAACAGAAATGTTCCAGGAGACTCATAGGGACTCCAGACCCTAATAAGGGTAAAGACATAATTGGAAACTCAAGCTCTAGAGAAAGAAAGATCATGGGGTGATCTTACAAGCTTGAGGAGCAATTGCAGCATTTTGAAAACCTTAACTGAATTTGGAAGTTAACTCAAAGGAAGGACCAATTGCATCAGGACTTTTGAAGGACCCACTCCTGCAAGCCTCTGCCAGGGTTTCAGGTGCACTCTGGGCCCTGGGCGCTGGGAAATTTCAGAGCAAACATTCCACAGCAGGGTCTTAGAGGGGAGCTTTTAGCTAGAGGGGAGCCCTGGATTTCTCCACTGTCTTTCTGAATGGCAATGGCTGCTTAGCTGAGGAAATAAGGTTGAGAAAAGCTTCTCACCTTAGAAAATCCATCATCAGCTTACTCAAAAAAAAACAATCAGGATGGAGTGTTTGTGTTCAAACAGAGTTTCACACCAGAGCAGAGTTATGCGCAAAGCTCAGGGAAGCTCAGATGAGAGTTTGACTCAACTCAGGCATGACAGTCAGGAAAATATTCTGAATGAGGTGACAGAGCCAGGTTTTGAAAGGTGCAGAGAATCCTGCAGAGCCAAGCATCCAGCTAAGGCAGAACATAGGTTACAGCCCATTCATCTTTCAAGTCTGAGTTCTTTCCCCGCAGGCCTCCTCGCGTTATTGTTCTCAGGAAAGAAATATGATGTGTCATGCTTTGCTTTCATAATAAATGAGCTATGAAAACACTTCATAATTTTTAAAGCATAAACCAAATGCAAAGTGTCACCATTTTTATTTACCTCAGGGTAACTCAAGCTACTTTTATTCATCAGCAGGTAACTTAAGTTGAAATGCATTTGGGAAGTTTTGCACTTCTTCTTGCCAGTATAGTTAACCAAGGATCTGAGATTATCTCAGCATCTTAGGGTGAGTATTTATTTTGTCATTGTTGCTGTTCTCACTTTTAAGCTAATAGTTATTAAACACTGACTTTGCACCATTTACTATATTAGCAGATGCTGCTGGTGACTCTTTTACTTCTCTGTAGGATTGCCCTTGCCTAAGAGGAACCTCTTTACCTGGAGACACTGGAGGGTTGCCCCCAGGTTCTCCTCAGGAGTGACCCTCTGACCGACACAGAGGTGAATAGCTTAGCCCTTTGCTTCTAGGTGGAGCAATGGCTGTGATGCAATTCACACTCCCAAGCTCCCCATGGGAACAGACTGATGTTTTGATTCTCCTAAACCACATCTTTGCCTGCTCCTTCCCATGCTGTCGTGCTTCCCTTCCCTCCCTCCATTATAGGTTTCTCCTGAGAACCTTACTCTATAAGCCTGTTTCCAGGGAACTTGAACTAAGACAATTCTTAAACATCTTGCTGCAAAATCTCACTTTATCATTACAATTAAATGCATATATGAACATATGATACTTTTTGTTATTATCATTAACGTCATCTTACAGAGTGTATTAATCAGGGTTCTTCCTTGTATACTATAAAGAATTGGCTCATGCAATAATGGGGACTGACAAGTTTGTACTTCATAGGGCAGGCCCAATAAAGATGATGTTGAAGTCTTTAGTCTAAATTCCCCAGGGGAAGCTGAGTGGCTGGAAATTCCAGCAACAGCCAATGCTGAAATTGAGGTGGAAATTATTCTATCTGAAATCCTCAGTTCTGACTTTTAAGACCTCCAACTGATTGAATGATAAGCCACATTGCTGAGGGCTACCTCCTTTATTGATTACAGGTGCAATCAACTGATTGTAGATACAAATCCCATCTACAATATACCTTCACAGTAACAAGAAGGTCAGTGCTTGATCAAATATCTGGACACCATAACCAAACCAAGTTGACATATGAAATTAATCATCACACAGGGGAAAAAAAACGAGACTTGCAGATTAAGAAATTGTCCAAATTCTGATAGCTGGCAAGTGCCAGAGTAGGAATTTGAATTCAGTTCACCACATGGCATATTGCTTCTCAGTTTTAACTTTCAGGTCTTTAGAAGGAGGCTAGTTAGGCATTAGAGTAGAGTCATTTTTTGAAAAGTATTCATTGCTCACAATCCCTTTTTATATTAACAGAAATATAAAAAAGATACAGCTGCATAGTAAATATTACAGCAGTTCAGCCCTCATCAAAATAATTCAGAAAAATTCCACTTCTCCACTCCCTAGAGATCAGATTAACAGAGAAGGTAATAATTCAGCAAACAAATGTGGACTTTGAAGACTTATGTGCAGGCTGTGGGGTATTTTCCACTTGTAAAATGTTGATGTCTTTGGTGTACTCTGAGAATTATCAAAAACAGAGTCCTAACACTTCAATTTTTTATTTTCCACCTTGGGCGTTGGAGCTCAATCACATTTATCTTCAGACTCAGGAACAGTTGTGTCAAGTGTTTCTGGAGCAGAGCTCTATACTGATTTAAGTGCTTGGGGACAACAATGGAACAGCGTTCTGCCAGTTTCTAGTGGAAACTCTCCCTATTCATCATAAATTTCTCATCTGCATGCTGCTAAATTTGTCTTTCTCAAAGTGAGTTTTGACAACCAGTTGTACCAGATCATGGTGGGAGAGGTGGGGCTGTTTGATAACATGTAGATTTCTGTTTCCTCTGACAGCTAACTCCATGTCTGGGAGTGGGGTCTAGGAAATTGCATTTCTGCCAGGACTCCCTTGGGGATTCCTGTGTGTTCTAATTGGGAGAGTCGCTGCTCAAAAGGATAGTTCATTGATTGTAAAATACTATTGACACCCACCACAATCAAGATGGCAGAGCGAGACACTTCAGGTCTCTGTCCCCCCACAGAAGCTTTAAGCAACCAGCAAAATGGGCAGAAACATATTTCTAAATGCTCCAGGAAATAGTTAAAGGACTGCAGTAACAGGTCGAGCACCCAATCAAGAAAATGGCTGCTTAAAAGAGGTAGGATCTTGTGATGCTCTGGTTGGCCCCTTTCCTAGCCCTCACTGACACAGCACGGAGCCAGCCCATGTTCCCAGTGTGATTGCTTGGTTCCAGTTCCAGAGGGAGCAGAGTAATCCTCATGCACATATTGGGAGAATGTGTGTCTGACCCACTCTGTCTGGTGGTGGCCTGAAGGACTTGCTGTCCCAGAACATGCTCTGCATGTAGAAAGTAGCTCACTGAGCTTTTCTAGAGAATATTGTGGGAGAGCAGTCAAACCATGTGCCTGGGGCAAGGGATTGCTGGCTGTAGGACATACAGTGCAGTGTCCCCAAGGACATTGAGGAAACTTTTTTCTAGGGAAAAGGAGATATTTGTCTCCATGTAAACAGGAGAATTCCAGAACACATGTTAATTCTCCAAACTCATTATGGATAAGCCCTGAAGGAGAGCATTCACAGCACAGGTTAATCTGCAAAAATTGGAAAAGGTGTTTTACTTTTTTCCTTCTTCTTCTTTTATTATTTTTTTTGTTAGCTCCTGGCATTTAAGGAAAGCTCTGTCATAACACTTGATGGGTACAAGCTCAAGGAATAGACTTCTTGAAGTCTAAATTCCAGTAATAACATGTTAAAATATCAAAATGTACAGGTTTCAACCAAAGATCACAAAACATACAAAGAAACATGAAGCAATAACCCAGGAAAAGGAGAAGACTAAAGCACTGGAAGCCTTCAATGAGGAGGACCAGACGTGGGGCATTCAAGACAAAGACTTTTTTAAAATGGTGCTAAATATGCTCAAAGAGTTAAAGGAAAACATTGACAAAGAACTAAAGGAAATCAGGAAAATGGTAGTGAACAGACAGAGAATATCAATAAAGAGATGGAAATTATGAAAAGAAACCAAACAGAGCTGAAAACCGCAGCATCAGAAATTTTAAAAATTCACTTGAAGGGTTCAACAATAAATTGGAGCTGGCAAAAGAAAGTATCAGAGAACTTGGAGATAAGGTACTTGAAATCATTGAGTCTGAGGAACAGAAAGAGAAAGAATAAAGAAAAGTGAACACAGCCTGAGGAACCTGTAGGGGCACAATTAAGTATACTAATATACACATTGTGGGAGTTTCAGAAGGAGAAGAAAGAAAGAAAGGGGCAAGGAGAATATTCAAAGAAATAATGGCTAAATATTTCCCAAACTTAACAAAAAACATGAATATACACATCCAAGATGCTCAACAAACTTTAAACAGGATAAACTCAAATAGACGAACTGTGCCATGTTATAAATAAATCATCTAAAATATTGCCAACCAAGAAGTCTGAATTCAGCAAAACTGTCTTTCAAAAATGAGGGAGGAATTAAAACCTTCCCAGATAAACAAAAGTTGAGGGGCTTTGTCACCACTAGACTGACCCTACAAGAAATGCTGAAGGGAGTTCTGCAAGTTGGAAAGAAAGGACACTAGATGATTGAGTGATACCACATGAAGAAATAAAGATCTTGACATGGGTAAATATAAGTGTCAGTATTATTGTAGGTTTTTTTTTTGTAACACCACTTCTTACTACCTACATGATCTAAAAGGCAAATATATTAAAATGATAAATCGATGGTTTTGGGTTCATAATGAAGGGTGAGGAGGAAAGACTTTTAAAAAGCCTGACCTGGTTCCCCATGTGCCCATCTCATTCTGCAGCACACCTGTGGTCCATGCCTCAGACTGTGTACTTTTCTCATTTTCTTCTTTCTTAATAAACTCTTTACTCTCTTTCCTACCCTATGGTGTGTCCTTAAATTCTTTTATGCAGCATGGCCAAGAACCTAGAAGCTCAGAACCCAAACCTTTCCACCAGCACAGGTTACAGGCATGGGGGCAGGGGAATTGGGGG
>JAQZBX010087428.1:0-12869 GCA_029593785.1 Cabassous unicinctus
AAAAAAAAGGATACAGATGAATGTATCATTTGGGAAGCTAGTGTTACTGTCACCATCTATCAAGCAATCTACTTCTGTGTTGTTTGAGCAAACTTTATCAAGTTTATAAATTACCTTGAATATATATACCTATTTCTGAGCACTATGTTCTGTTATTTTAACACATTTCTTCCTGCAGCAGCATTGTACTGTATGGTTTATTAAGTATTTGATAATATTAATATATGTTATTTTATTGAACTTCTCTTCAAAGGATAATATATCAAATCTATATGGTATTTACATATATAAGCTACCAGTCAAAAAATCAAAAGAAATGTAAAAAAAACAAACAACTCTTAAAGGATATTCTATATTCATAAATGAATAAAAATTACTTTAAATGAAAATTTCAGCTCAAAAATAATCTTACAATAAATAGTACTCAATCTGAAATGTTAAATTTCTGAAGAACTGACCATCACATTCTAAAATTAACATGGAGCATATATGATGGGTTGAAAAGAAGAAAATATATCTCAACTTCAGCCAGTCAGCTTCTCCAGGGGAATTTAACAAAACCTTCTTCAGAGGTCCCAGCTTACTATCTGACCTATGTAATTCAGACTTCCCAAACCTCACAGCTATATGTGTCAATTCCTATAATAAAATCTCTTAATATATATATATTATATATAGAATATATAGGCAATATATATTTTAAAATATTTTATATTACAGAGGTTGTGAACTTACAGAACAATCATGTACATGTGTAGAATTCTCATACAACACCCTTTCACCAAAACACCACAACATGGTGGAACATTTGTTACATATTATAAGATAATATCATCAAATTTTAACAACAAATAAGGTCCATAACATACAGCTGGTTAACTTTTTGTTTGGTTCTTTTTATCTTATTTTGAATTCTGAAATGGATCTGCATTGTTATTTTTAAATCAAACTGCAAAAAGCTAAATTGACCAAGGTCGAGTGATAGCACTCAATGTTATCAGTACTGTATTGCTAAGTTTCTTTATATTCTCATTCTTTTATACTATCATTTACTATTTAAGCATGCTTATATTAGTCAGCCAAAAGGGTGCTAATGCAAAATACCAGAAGTCAGTTGGTTGTTATAAAGACATGGACCAATCAAAGCCTCAATCATTTTTTAATCAATTAAAAGTGAAACCTCTGAATCCAATATAATCTAATATGCCCTGAGGGACAGACCAGTTTACAAACATAATCCAATACCTACTTTTGGAAATCATAAACAATATCAAACTGCTACAATGCTTATATCATAAAATTGCCTATAAAGTTTGGGTTTTAAACACAATATACACACTTAGGTAAATGGTTTCATTCTGAGGGTATTTTGTATTCTCACTTCATTTTTACTTTTAGCATGATTTTATCAATCTATGTTTTGACTACAGAGTGACTGCAACATATTAGCAGACATGGACAGTCTCACCATCTTTATGGAACTCTTACTTATGGATGTTTCATGATCCTGTGAGTTCCAAGTCTTGCAAGATCTGCTATTTTTAGTGATTTATCTTGGACCCCTGACTGGAAATCTTCTGTTACTGCCATTGTGACATACCCACAACTCCACTTGCCCATGTATTTCTTTATAGGCAATTTATCCGTGTAGATTTTAGTTACATCTCAATAACTGTTTCTAAATCTGTGATACATTTTCTGACAGGCAGTAAATATATTTCTCCCAAAAGAATGTGCCCCTCAGACTTTCCTATTTATCTTATTTGGATCCACAGGGTTCTTTTTCCTAGTGGTGATTTCTGATGACTACAATGTTTCCATTTGCCACCCTCTGCAATATAGGATCACCATCACCCCACATCTGTGCACACAGGGAGCAGGTTGCTTGTGAGCTAGTGGGCTCATCTATTCCCAATCCATACAGGCAAATATAAAATATTTTTATATTTTTTTTTCATTCAGGCTCCCCATCACAGAGTCCAATAAAATCCATCAATTTTTCTGTGATGTGCTTCAAGTCATGATCATCCCATCTTAGGCTGTCCAGTTTTTTGAATCTGTAGCCCTAGCTGTAAGTGCTTGCCTTCTCTTACTTGACCTTGTCATCATAGTCATCTCATATATTAACATATTTTTAACTGTGTTCCAGGTGCAATCTCTGGAAGCCCAAAACAAAGCTTTATCTACCTACTCTCTTCAGATAGATACTTTTATATTATTTATCATTTCTGGATTGTTTGCTCCTTTGGGCCCCATATGAAAAGATTCAACAATTCAAACACTCCTAACAGCCATGTTCTACACTACAGTCCCCTTTCTCATAAATACCATCATTTTTAGTCTAAGGAACAGGGAAATTAAACATGTCCTCAAAAGAATGTTTGCTAATATTTCTGGTTACTCAAAGGTAGATTTTTTTTTATTGGATTGGAAACAGCATTTAAAAAATGAAAGTGGAATAAAATGTATCTGTACATTTTCATTATCTCTACACTCAAATAAAGTTAAAATGTTAGCCAATTGGTTGTTATGATATAAAATGGGTGATATATAATTAAATTTGCATACTTAACATTTGCACATAAAGGTTGCTTGAATAAATCAATTATTATTCTGTATTCACTTTTTATTAATGTTTACTATAGTATATTTAAAAAGTACATGGGGTTGCCTTCCTATATCCATGTTGTTCTAAATGGGGAGAGGTCAAGAAAACTGTATAAATTTTTCATTCACAGTGATTTTTGTGACAAAGCTGGGATGAAACTAAGATCTATATTAATTCAAATATATACTCTTAATTCTGTTTTCACCAGGTAATATAATTGTTATTGTTTAATGTTTAAGTAAATACAAATATAGATCGATTGATAATAGATAGATAATAGTTAGATAGATAAATAGATAATAGTATTCAATACTCTTTATTTCAGTATACCTATACATAATATCCCAAACATTAAATCTGTAATTCTTCTAGATAATTACAAGGGAAATACTCACGTATTTAAACAGATTCATTCATATTCATAACCATCTGCTACTTGAAATGTATTTCAGACTCCCTATCTCTCATAGAAAAGGAGATGCAGAAAGAAAAAAGGCAGTCAATATTACAGCATGGAGAAAGTGATCTTCTGTCTTGTAGCCATTCAACAAAAAATTAAAACAAGAAATTTATAAAAATTATCATATAAAACAAATAATTCTAACAAAGTTTCATAGCTTTAAAATAATAAAAATCTAGAGAAACTAAGGACAAAATATGTAATAATTTTGCTGAATTCAGGATTGACATTTCTGCACATGAGACAACAGGTAACACACAATGGTTGAATTAAATGGAAACCAAATGTCTGGTCCAGTAGAAACTGATGATGATGATTGCTAGGACAAGAAAACACAGTGGTCATCCAAGATTGCTACCTGAGACAAAATAAAATTTTCTCTCAATAATATTTTAAAACTTGTTGCACAATAATTATCTAAGTAGTAAATTTATGAGCAGTTAAATAATCTCATTCTTAATGGGAGAAGAATTTACACTTAGGAAAAAAGGCTTTCATATTTCCATGCTGTGTAATTTGAAATATTGATAAAATTTAATAATTAAATATTGAATTAAACAAATTATGGCAGTCAATTGGACAATGCCCCAGCCAATTTTCTTTCAGATACAATTGCTATATGATGTTTAATTCATATCAAATGTAAGGTATGTGGGCATACATGTACTTCATTAATTCTAGTAAATTTTGTTGTTAAATAAATCTCATTCTTTGTTATTTTATTTATTTACTTCGAAGGATCAGTGAAAGTTGTTTAAGTATAATTAAATTTTTTTCTAACAAATGTGTTGTCGCCACAACACGCACCACATATTATTTATCTTTTCCTAAATCTATGAATACCTAAGCTTCTAAATCCCAATTTCCAAAATGACATTTTTCAATAGAGCATGAACATTATGCTTAGATCATATCATTGCTAAAACACCCAAAAAAAACAGCTTTACAGTTGCTGCCATTGTCATCCTCATAAAAGTATGTCGCATTTTTCCTGATTTTCCATGTATCAGATTGACAGTGAATTTGAGATTCCATTAATTGATCGCCATATTGGAAATATAGTTTGAATATTACAAAATGAAAAAATAATTTTTTTATAGCTTTATTTTGTTTCTAGACATATCCTTTGATTTGAGAATGTTTATAATAAAATTTAATTGCATATATTTTTTACCTTCTGAATTTGGAGCTAGGGAAACCCTCTCTTACTGCTCCATTCATCTATTAAATTTGCTTATTTGTCTCCTTGAAGAAGTAACTTTCATATTAATATCAAATGAATTATTTCCCTTTATATTGCAGTTTTATACATTGCTTAGGGTGGTTTTAGCCACCTCAAGTTTTCAGTTATATCTTTTTTTCCTGTTATCTCTGTAGTTTTTCCTTTCAAATTTAGGCTCTTAAACTATCTGGAGTCTACTACTTAAAGCAGGAAATAACCCTCTGAGGTTGCAGCTTTCTTGTTAATATACTTTTCATTTGCTTCATTGCAGCTCTTGGATTATGGTGTAAATTACCTTGACTATATAAACTTATGTCTTGATATATCTACTCCTGCTTTAACACCATATTGTATTGTACTTTATAATATTAATATATGTTAAGGTAATGAATTTCCTTCAAAAGATGAGTGATCCAATATGTTGATCATTATGTTACCATGTTTGTTTTAGAATGAGATTTTTCAGATCCTCACATATTTAACTGCATTTCAGATTGTGAATCCACTTAATTTATAAATATTTTTAAACTCACATTCATTGTGCTATTTTTGTCCAATCTGTAATGTGAAATATCACTTAAGAGCCATTTATATTTTTCTAGGGTGCTCTTCTGTATTTTTCAGACCAATTTAAAAATATTTTATTTATTCTAAATAACATGTAATCATATCATATAAATATATAACATAGTTTTATTGCACTAAGTTAATATGAATTTTATTTCTTTTTGATATAGTTATGGTAAAATAATATAATTTAAACAAATTTTAATTAATTCTTTGAAATTATTTAAAACAATTATGCCAAAATTAACAACTTTATGGCAACTGATATAATCATTATCATTATTACAATGACTATTGTTATTATTAGTCTTTTATTATCAAAACCTGATATGATCTAGACAATAAAAATGAAAAATTTGAATGTATAGCTTCACTGTCTCTAAGAAGGGTAGAGGACATGCATCACCTAATTAAAGATTTTATCAAAAGCCCAGAGCTACTACATAAACTACAATTTGAATTGTGTATTTGATCCTATCAGAGACTGGATAATCCCAACAATACTGAATATGCCAACTATAGCAGGTGTAAGTAATTAAAAATTTTTTACACACATATATAAGGTACTGAGTAATATGTTTTTGTTGTTGTTGTTTTTCACGTTCATGAATGTAATTTTATTTGTTTTTTCCACAGAGAAGGTTTTTATATTTATTTTTTGATAAATTTTTAAAAAAAATTTTAAAAACATATTTAGATTACATAAATGTTGCACAAAAATTATAGGGATTCCCATATACCCCACCTCCCACAAGTCCCACAACCTCCCACAAAAATATCCTTCTTTAGTGTGACACATCACCTTCAATGGATATACATATCTTGGGGCTTTGCCATTAAGCATGGACCATAATTCACATAGTAGACCACACTCTTTCCCCCACAGCTCTGCATGCTATATGATGATATAAAATGGCCTATATCTGCTTTTGTAATATCACTCAGAATAATCCCCAAGTCCTGAAAAAGCCCCTGTATTACAACTGCTTTTCCCTTTCTCTGCCCCCAGAACATCTAGTGGCTACTGGCTCCATATTAATGCAATAATTTATTCCATTGCTTGAATCACAATATGTCTATAGGAGAATACAGGTAAGTCCACTCTAGTTCATAGCTCTTGCCCCCATCCTGAGGAGACTGGGATGGTGATGTCCACTCCACCTCCAATTGAGAGGGAGCTTATATTCCATGGATAAGATGCATGGGATTATCTTACCTGCAGCTGCAGACTCTCTTCATTCCCTGGGATGGCTGATGTCCATCATCATCTCCCCACCTGATGTCCAGGGTGAGTACATTGAGCTATAGAGTAGGAGTTGCAGCTCCACCAAGCTTTTGGGTCCACCTGGCACATAGACAGACTAAAGACAACAGTCTTTGGATGTACATCTACAAACTCCACCACCACATATAGGTTTGAATAGAAGGGACAGATGAACCATGTGCAAGGAAGACATATTTAAGTCCAACTCTGTCACACTCAGGAGCACAAATTCCAAATCAGGGCCCACTAGCAAGGCACAAAACTCCAGAGCTATCCACCCAGACATAGCATCTGGGTGTCTCAAGAGCCCTCAGGAACCCCTCCATTTCAGGTGGTATCTACTTTGGAAGTTTGAGTTCTTACTGAGATATGCATAAGCGTTACCTCTGGGATGATCTCCCAACTCATTTTGAAGTCTCTTAGCCATAAGAACTCATTTGTCTTTACCTTTTCCCCCTTTTATTTGAAGTCTTTTTCCAGTCACATTGCCAGTTGGCACTTGGTGGCAATCCCTCAGTTCCAGGGAGGCTTATGCCCGGGAGTCATGTCCCACACTGCGAGGATGGTAATTCATTCGTATGCTGAGTTTGGCTTAGAGAGAGACCACATCTGAGTAAAAACGAGGTTCTCAGGAAGCAACCCATAGGCACACCATAACAATAGGCTAAGTTTCAATTTCTAGAGGAGAGACTACTTAGTGTAATCATCAATAACAAGGGCCCATCAGTGAATCATCCTCCTTTGCCAGACAGTGCCTCTGCACTTGGGAGACTGTTGCTCCTCCCTTAGAAAATGTGGCAGAGCTCTCCAGTATGGGAATTCAGTATTCTCTCATTTATTGAGTGATTCTTCACCCACTGTGACCATGCCCCATGCACATTTGAACAATTTTATACACCTTGTATGTATGTTCAGGTGAACATCCTCCCATGCAACCCCCATCACTGACATCCCCCACCAACAATCCTTTCTCAACCCAGTTGTAACCCTTCTGTGATCAAAACCTTCTTTAAAGAGGGAGACCATGCAATAGCCAAATACAATTAATATGCAAATGAAATAATAATGATAAGTTTAAATGTAAGAGATAAAATAAATGAAAACTTAAAAAAACCTAAAAATAAAATAAAATTAAAAGATTGGGATATTTAAAAAATGAAAAATATCAAAAAAATTTTTTTTGACATTTTGCCTTTTAGCAACATCAGGTGACCAGTCTGTACCATGGCACCTTCCCTTCTCATTCCCCAGTGTCTCATTACTTTTCATTTTGTTTTCAAAGAAGTTTTAGGTCACAGCAAAGTCACACACAGAATGCAAGAGACTCTCATATACCCAACCTCTTTCACCTTTCCTCACCACATATTAAAACCTTTTTGTATGTGGATGGTAGCAGAGTTAAAACTGATATACAAGTAGTGAAACATAACTACTAAACAATGACAATGGTTTACATTTTAAAACGTAAACTTTTATGAATTCTGATGATATTTGCCATGTCCTCTGTCCATCACTGTAAGGTAATGAAGAGCATTTCCACTGACCACTAAACACCCAATATTTGATCTATTCTGTTCCTCCCTCCTGATCCCACCAGGCCTATGACGACCCCCTTGTTTGACTGATTGGATGAGAAGATACAGAGTTACATGCAACAAGAGGTCTTGACACACTGGTTTTTCCCCCACCTATTAGGAACTGCCCTTGATCTTGAGAGGTCCCTGCCTGTCTATTTCTGAACAAAACGGTCTTCCCAAAGATGGGAGTCCAACCGCTTCCCGCTCATTATGTGCATCTCTACCTACTGATACAACACATTATGACAGGATGAACACTCATGCACTCCCTAGAAGCCTGCTCCAGGTGTGCCCTGTCTCAAATGTCCCCCCAACCAACACCCTAAACCAGTGACCCTTCTTGTCATATTGCCATAAGAGCATTACCATCTCTGTATTTTCAATCTCATACCCACAAATCCCAAGTTTTCACCTGGTCCCTCTCCGATCTCTTCCCCCAGGATCCTGGGTATTCTTACCCACCATTCCCAATCCACCCACCTGTCAACCCTGCACCACCAAACCCAATAATATCCCTACCCACCTGTCCCATCCCTTCAATATGGAACTACACACTATCACTTTACCGTAGATTACGTCTGTATGATTGATGCCTAAAAGCTTTTTCATCTCTTCCTCTTTCTTGTAAACCTATCTTTCAGACAATAGTTCATGGAGACTGTTGAATTTCCTTAATTCATATCAGAAAATGAGATCAAGTACTGTTCATCATTCATTGCCTGGCTTGCTTCACTCAACATAAGGTCTTCAAGTTTCATCCATGTTATACCGTGTGTTAGCACTTTATTCCTTCTTACAGCTGAGTAATATTCCATTGTATGTATGTACCACATTTTGTTTATCCATTCACCTGTTTAAGGGCACCTGGGTTAATTCCAACTTTTGGCTATTGTGAAAAATTCCACGAAGAACATTGGTGTGCATATATCTGTTCATGTCTTTGCTTTCAGTTCTTCTGGGTATATACTCAGCAGTGGAATTGCTAGATTATATGGAAGATCTATAGTAAGGTTTTTGAGGAACTGACATACTGTCCTCCATAGTTGCTGAACCATTCCACAATCCCACCAGTAGAGGATGAGGGTTCCCATTCCTCCACATCATCTCCAACACTTATACTCTGCTGTGATTTTTTTATAGACAACATTCTAATGGGTGTAAGATAGTATCTTATTGTAGTTTTCTTTTTGCATTTCCCTAATAGCTAGTAATGTCAAGCAATTTTTCATGTGCTTTTTAGCCATTTTTATATCTTCCTTGGAGAAGTATCTTTTTGGTTCACTTGCACATTTTATAAATGGGATGTTTATCTTTTTATTTTCAAGGTGTACGATTTCTTTATATATGCAGGATATTAGGCTCTTATCAGATATATGATTGCCAAATATTTTCTCCTATTGCATAGGCTACCTTTATATTTTCTTAATAATGTCCTTTGAAGTGAATTTTTTTTTAATTTTGAGGAGATCCCATTTAGCTATTTTTTCTTTTGTTGCTCGAGCTTTGGTTGTGAAGTTCATGAAACCATTTCCAATTACTAGGTCCTGTAGATGATTCCCTACATTACCTTCCAAGGTCTTTATGGTCTTTACTCTTATATTTAAATCTTTGATCCATCTTGAGTTGATTTTTGTATAAGGTGTGAGATGGTGTTCCTCCCTCATTCTTTTGGATATGGATATCGAGTTTTCTAAGTACCACTTTTTGAAGAGGCCATTCTCTCTTAGTAGAGTGGTCTTGGTGGCCTTGTCGAATATCAGATGACAGGATTTATATCAGAACTCTCAATTTGGTTTCATTGGTCAGTATTTCTATACTTGTGCCAATACCGTGCAGTTTTGACCGCTGTAACGTTGTAGTATATTTTAAGGTCAGGTAGGGTGATACTTCCAACTTCATTATTCTTTTTCAATATGTCTTTGGTGATTCAGGGATTCACCCTTCCAATTTTGTAGTTATTTTTTCCAATTCATTAAAAAATACAGTGTTGATTTTTATTGGGATTTCATTAAATCTGTAGATTAGTTTTGGTTGGATAGACATCTTGATGATGTTTAGTCTTCCTATCCATGAAGAGGGACTATTCTTCCAATTATTTAAGTTTCCTTTTATTTCCTTTAACAGTGTTGTGTAGTTTTCTATTTATAAATCCTTTACATCTTTAGTTAAATTATTCCTAGCTATTTGATTCTTTTAGTTACTATTTAAATGGTATTTTTTTCTTGATTTCCTCCTCAGACTGCTTGTTATTGGTGTGCAGAAATGCTACAGATTTTTGAGCATTGAACATATATCCTGAGACATTACTGACCTCCTTTGTGAGTTCTAGAAGATTTGTTGTAGATTTCTCATAGCTTTCTATGTATAGGATCATGTCATCTGCAAATAGTGAAATTTTTACTTATTCTTTTCCTATTTGGATGCCTTTTATATCTTTTTCTTCCCACAGTGCTCAAACAAGTACTTCTAAGATAATGTATAATAGGAGTGGTGATAGTGGGCATCATTGTATTTTTACCAATCTCAGAGGGAAAGCTTTTAGGGTTATACCATTGAAGACGATGTTAGCTTGGGGGTTTTCATATATACCCTTTATCATGTTCATAAAGTTTCCTTTTATTCCAATCTTTTGCAGTGCTTTTATCAGAAAGAGTTCTGTATATTGTCGAATGCTTTGTCTACATCTATTATGATGATCATGTGATTTTTTACTTTCAATCTGTTTATGTGGTGTATTACATTTACTGACTTTTTTATGTTGAACCATCTGTGCATACCCAGGATGAAACCCACTTTGTCATGGTTTATAATTCTTTTGATATGTCGTTGAATGAAAATAGCAAATATTTTGTGGAGGATTTTAGCATCTAGGTTCATTAGAGAGATTGGTCTGTAATTTTCCTATCTTGTGGTATCTTTGTTTGGCTTTGTTATAAGGATAATGTTGGCATCATAGAATGAGTTGGGCAATGGTCCTTCTACTTCTATTTTTTGGAAGAGCTTAAGCAGGATTGCTGTTAGCTCTTTCCAGAATATTTGGTAGAATTCAGCTGTGAAGCCATCTGGTCCTGGGCTCTTCTTAGTTGGGAGGATTTAAATGACTGAGTCTGTCTCTTTACTTGTAATTGGACACTTGACTTCCTCAATTTTTTCCCTTATCAGTGTAGGCTGCTTGTGAGTTTCTAGGAATTTGTCCATTTCCTCTAAATTACCATTCTTCTTGGCATATAATTTTTCAGTGTCCTCTTATGATACTCACTATTTCTGTGGGGTCAGTAGTGTTATTCCTTTCCTCATTCTTTCGTTTGTGTATTTGCACCTGCTCTGTCTTTTTCTTGATAATCTGGCTAAAGGTTTGTCAATTTTATTGATCTTTTTGAAGAACCAGCTTTTAGTTTGTTTATGTTTTCTAGTGCTTTCTTATTTTATATTTCATTTATCTGCTCTAATCTTTGTTTTTCCTTCTTTCTACTACCCTTGGGGTTAGTTTGTTGTCATTTTTCCATTTCCAACCAGTGTGCAGTTATGTCTTCAATTTTAGCTCTATCTTCTTTTTTAATATATGCATTTGTGCCTATGAATTTCCCTCTCAGTACAGTTTTGGATGCATCTCATAGGTTTTGATATGTTGTGTTGTCATTTTCATTCATTTCAAGGTGGTTCCTGTTTTCTTTTTAGATTTTCTCCTTGACTCACTGTTTGTCTAATAGTGTGTTGTTTAACTTCCATATCTTTGTTCCTAATCTGGTTCTCTGGCCCTTATTTTAAAAAAAAACAGGGAGTGGGAGGGAAGAGGAAATAAAGCAAGAAAGAAACAAACAAATCAACAAAACGAAACAAACACACAAGCAACCAGTCAAACAAAGTTAGGTAGAACAGCATTCCTTCTTGGACCTTTG
This sequence comes from Cabassous unicinctus, assembly GCA_029593785.1. Taxonomy (NCBI): domain Eukaryota; kingdom Metazoa; phylum Chordata; class Mammalia; order Cingulata; family Chlamyphoridae; genus Cabassous; species Cabassous unicinctus. Next base: position 11,598 of record JAQZBX010087428.1, read on the forward strand.
TGGATCCCTCCTCCCTTCTCCTGGTCATGTTGAGTTCCCTATTGAAATTCAAATGGTACCCTGATGACTGAGTTAACCTCACTGAAGTGGTTTACAAGCCTCTTCTAGACCACCCCTTCCTCCCAGGGGACCCTAAGTAGGGTTGTGGAAACTTATTAAATACTACCCCCTTCCTAACTCACTTAGGGGATTTGAAATTCTCATAGTCCTCAGTGTGGAAATCTAAAATTGCCTGGTCTGCCCTCTCTCAAGTCAAGCCTCTGTATCCCATAATGGTTAGGTAAATCAGGCTTCCTCAGTCGATTTGCCTCTCCCCTCAGTCTTGTGCCACTTCAAGCCTGCTGGTGTGCTCCCCAAAGCTCTAAGGGGTTCCAGGCAACCAAAACTGCAGAAAGGAAACCTCTCTCCACCCTTTGCCAGACCCTCCCACTCTCAGAAAATTCTCCCTCTCACTGGGTTGCCAGCAGGAGTCGGGGCTTACCCTAGCCCTTTGCCCTGAGGGTGGGGCTTAGCTTTCCACATCTGTGATTTCCAGCTCAGGAAAAACTCATGGTTTAATCTTGAGCAATGTATCTCCCTGTCCATCTCCTTCCAGATTGATGTCCCAAATGCTCTCACTCCATGGGCCACCAGAACAGCTCATTTGGGCAGCATCCTGTTCCCAAACAGCTGTCTTTTGTGAGAGAGATGGTCAGTGCCAACCTAAACATATGCCATCTTGCCTCCCTTTTTTCCTAAGTAATATGTTTTAATTGCAATAAAAAAGAAGCAAACAATAGAGATTTTAATGGCTCTTTAGACTAAAGATTTCCAAATAAAAATAACAATAATTATAAGGTCCATGAATATTTATACTGACCTCCTTTTGGTTCCATTTCCTTCTAAGTGCCACCTTTACAAATTCAGGCCCAGTAGAGTGCTAATGGAAAGCATTCTATTCATTCCCTTTGAAATTTCAAAACCACTTTTGCCAAATTATATTCCATTCTATTTATGATGTTTAGACTAATGTTTCAGCTCTGCCAGGTAATTGTGCCTAGTTGTTTGGTCAAGCAAGCCCTGAGCTAATTGTAATACAAGGGCATTTATGGGCTTTAGTCATCAGTGAGTTTACTACATAGATGGCTGATTTCATCTGCAATCATCCATTGAGATTACTATCAGCAATGAGTGATTTTTATCCAATCAGTTGAATGCCTTAAAAAGAGAAATGATTTCAGCATTCACAGTGAATTTCCAGCTTCTCTTTGGATAGCCAATGTCCCCCAGGAA